>JALPQI010006605.1:0-46079 GCA_025490895.1 Thaumatotibia leucotreta | reverse complement strand
GCATACTAGTTTTGCAAAATAGTATTTATAATAATTTCTTAGTTATAACTTCTAATTTCTTATACCACCACGAGGTATACAACTAAATGTTACGAAGACCGAATACATGGTCTGCGGAAGTACAGATCCCAGTCCCATTAACATACGGAATGTACCTGCCCTGAAAACAGACAAGTTCAAGTACCTGGGATCAGTACTGCGTGAGCCCGGGACCATGACATTAAGACCCGAATTAGCGCAGCTTGGTCTAAATGGCGGGAGGTCATTGGAGTCATCTGAGATTGCAGAATATCACTAAGACTCAAAGCGCTAGGGCATTATCCGGCCAGTCTTACTCTATGGCGCCGAGGCGTGGCCGGTTCACGGAAGGCACGTTCAGGAGCTTCGCGTTACAGAGGATGCTGCGATGTATGTGCGGCATTACGCGTGCTGACCGCATTCGGAACGAGTACATCCGTGGCAGCCTCGAAGTCTGACGTAGCGGAAAAGCTCCAAGAATGCCGTCTACGGTGGTTTGGTCACGTTTGTCGTAGGCCACCTGACTACGTAGGAAACATATGCCTCAACCTAGCCCATGACGGCCCCCGACCCCGCGGCAGACCAAAGAAGCGATGGCTAGATTCGTGAAGGCTGACATGAGTGTGAATGGGCTTACAGTAGAAGATGCCCAGGATCGCGCAAAGTGGAGGAAATGTAGCAGGAAAGCAGAACTTGGCAAAGGCTGGGATAACGTTAGGTAGAAGAAGAAGAAGACGAAGAAGTACTTGTAATAATTTCCTTGACTGAAATTAATGGGAGAAAAATGGAGACATTGAATGCAGTGAGACTTAAAGCAAGCGCAATTAAAAACAAAGCTACGGCAAATTATTTAAAAGATCAAGTCTATGTTTTCAAAGTTCTAATCTGCCAGAAAGAAAAAATAATTACAAGCGAGCAATTTTTACTCAAGAACAGTTTCCGTTAAAGGGATTGGGTTTCCGTAAGATCTTTTTATATTGCAGTTTGAAATTTTCTTTTGACGAGTTGGTTCAGGTAGTCTTCGTAACTTCCTTTCACTCGCGACTATTTAAACTGACGTTCCGCGGTATTGATTTGCTGCTCATAAATTGGTTTATGCCTAGGTTTTTACACAATTTGGCTCTAATTTATCAATTTTATTATAATTATATTTAGTGTCATGCTGTCAGTTAAAGCTGGTTTTGTATTATAGAAATATGTAAAAAATCTAGTTTAGTTTATTGTTGCTAAAGCTCCCATGGAGACGTATTCCACATTTGGCACATTCTATTATTAAGTATTATTGAAAATAACACAAACTTCTGAAATGACCTATGTTTATAATATTCATGGTGTGTCTACGTTTTATTGTATTTTTTTTTGCTATTCATTTGCACTGTTAAGGTGCTAGGACTAAGATACTTCGGACATTTCAGTTGCTTAAATATTAATGTGACAGATGCTCAACATTTAAATGACAGTTAATTTGTACACATATTATTGATTGGTAAATCTGTTCAGATGCATTCATTACATAAGCATGTAAACAATTTACCATGATCATTTATTTTTGAAACCTTGGATTTGCTCAGATATTAATGAACTCGACTGTACAAGAAGGGTTTACTTTGACAAACAACCTCTTATTTAGTTTCAATGAGCAAAAAACTTCAGCGTAAAATGCAATCGAACCTTTTCTTGGATACCCAAGCGAAACGAAGTTAACGTTTTGTTCTTAACTTCATCCTTGTTTGTACTTGTATCCTTGAGAAGGCCGCCTATTTTTTTCTTTCTATTCCATCAAAATGACGTCTTTCTTACTTTCATAAAAGCATTAAATCAGATATACAAACTACAACGTATTCAAAACATCTGTAGGTAACTATTTGTTTTTTTTTCGATCGTGTCACACACACATCATCATCAGCCTATCTCAGTCCACTTCTGGCTGGCCATAGGCCTTTCCCATTATTCATGCATATGGACGAATTAGGAGGCCGTTAGAAATAAAGCGTTGCGCAAGACTCGGTGATTTGACTATTTATATTGTCTACACATCACATTCTTGTAATCTCGATGTAATTTTCATTTCAAAGAGACCTTCAGTTTTTTCAGCCAGTTAGGTTTACACAAAATGTTCTACTTAAAGGTCCTTTCGAAAATTCCACAATGGTTCCTTGTTGTTGAAAGACGCTTTTCAGGCCGTTTAAGAGCGGAACGCATTATGATGGCAAATGTTTTGTCATTTACTAAAATCTAAATACATTGTGCACAGTTAGGGATAAAAATAGCTAATACTGATGGAAGATTACGCAATGCTAAGAAATTACTAGTTAGTACCTATCATTTTTTTTAAAGGAAAGAGTTTTTCCTACGAGATAAGGAACATAAAATAAAAAAAGGACGATTAATAACTGTTGTTTTGTAACATCACAAACCTAATAAAAAGAAATATTGAACTATGCTCTAGTAGAGAAAAATGAAAAAAAAAAACCGTCTTGTATGGGAATCACACATTTGTAACAATCGGTTCAAAAATTTAACATTTTTATGTATTTTTCAATCTAAACGCACCTGCTTCAAGTTGTAATTCATTTTTTTGACGTGGTTTTGTATTTATCTTGGCTTCGAAAAGGTTAACCAGATCCTTTGAGTCAAAGATGTGAAATATAAAAAGGGTTGACGCTTTAGGCATCAAATCAGCCCATTAATCGCAAGAACTTCATTAACTTTACATACTTAAGTACGAGCGAAGTACTTGGAAACCACCCTAATAATTCGTAGTACGCGCAAGTAGGGAAATGTTTCGCACATCCACTCCAGTTCGCGCGGGCCGCTGGGGACAAGTTTGTTACCGAAACTCCTATTAGGTCGTTCATTCGCTAGACACTAGCTTCGTGGTCTGTTGTAACTTCTACTTGTATAGCCTTCTAATATCTTGCTCAACGAACCTCTAAAATATCAGTAAATCATATTATAATAAGTACCTATAAAATTGGCGTTTTGTATGGAGAATTTTGTGAAGTTTCAAAATTAAAATAAACAAAATTATACCAGCAATATTTAGTCAGCCTCCGTAGCCTAGTTGGTAGTGACCCTGCTTACGAAGCTGGAGGTTCCGGGTTCGAATCCCGGCTTGGGCATTTTTTGTGCATTTATTTATCACAAATATTTGTTCCTTGGTCATGGCTGTCTATGTAATTAAGTATTATTTTATATGTATATATCTATTACATACATCGTCGCCTAGTACCTACATCACAAGCCTTAATTGAGCTTACCGTGGGACTTGATCGATTTGTGTAAAGATGTCCAAAAATATTTGTTTATTTATGTTATTATTTTTTTAATATTATCAATTCTAAAGCGTGTATTGTATATCTGTATCAGCATATGGCAAGAGTTGTTTTGAAAGCTTTTTGTTGAATATTACTTAGAAAAAAAAACATATTTATTAGTGTGAAAAACCTTTGTTACACTGTGCACTGTTGGAAACAAAGAACGAATCTAAGTTACTCTTTAGATCATAAAATTAGGGACCTGTTGTTTTGTTCATAGACTTTAGTCTATGAACAAAAACGCCAATTTCATAGGTAATTACTAATGACCCAATATCATACCCACTCATAATAAAAATATCCTCCATGCCCGTTGGAATCGGTTCATGTGTTTCCGTTGATAGTTATACCCGTGAATGTGTTCTAGCAGGTGTAAAACACACCAATTCTTTTAATATAGTTCTTTAAATATAATTTAATTATAAATGTGCTAGTACCCACTTACCAGCTCGTATCTAGCAACGAACCTGTGACTTTAAATTCCTAGTTCGTGATCTCGCTTAGAACGTAATTAAATGCAAATTAAGCTAAGAATTTCCGAGCTATATATTGTTATTATTTATTAAATTGATAAACTTTAATGGGGGTAGAATATGAGATTTCGGGCACGCGTCATCAGACACCGAAATCCGTTAAAGCTTTACCCTTACCCTACTCACTTATAAATAGCCGCGCGTTAAATAAACACGATAGAAGACACCCAGTCGCAAAGGTACGCCAACCTACGAGTCATATTCAGAAGCAGAAAATATTATAGCAGGTTTGAGGTGAATGAACCATGCGAGGGTGCATAAGAAACGATTTTCAAGAAGAATACCTAGTGAACATTTAAAGTTTGCAATATAAGTGGTAATGGTAACAACGCATCAGTAATGTGATACAGCGAGGAAATGCCGCCAGCATCCTCGGTACAATGCCACAAGGGCCGATCTTAGATATAGAGTAGCTTAAGTAGATTAGTTAGATTTTATCTATGTATATAAATTGTACAGTTTTGAAAATAAAAGTGTTGATTCTTCAGTGGTAAGGAAACCACATCGTATTTTTTAACACTTCTCACGTTATTTCTTTAAATACTTAAATACCTAATACAAAAGCTGTATGAATGTTTTGATTGTCCTCATTTTGCTTGTTCGCTAAAGTACACTCTTATTCCTCCCATTTGAAATATGACCTGGCCCCAGGCCGTCTTATCCGATAAAAAAAAAACAAATTCAAAAATCTGAAGATGCCCCCAGACGTCTACGTTTTGAATTAAGATGCTCCAGCAGATGTGTGGCATCACACGGCTAGACAAGGCGACGCGATGTATTAAGAGTCCGGTATAGTTTTTTTACGAATTAGCTCATCTTTGTGATAGTATATTGGAGTAACTAAATGGAAATCTGTTTACATTTTAGCATATAACGCAAAATATTTTCAATTCTAACTAAATAATTGAAGTACTTTTCTATGTTTGTTCTTAGAATTTTTTATATTGTAGGTGTCTCAATCTAGTCATTCATTCACTTTTTAGATGGTTTTATTTAATTTTAGAATTAATCGGTTTTATTTATCTTCACCGCGTATCAACTGTCGTCGTTGCTTCAAATATTGAGATCGATTTGTCGACCACTACTTCTGCACTGATTTTAATGAAATTTTAAATTTGTATCAAGACTCCATAAGGCAATAGTAATTAGGTGGCATACTTGCATTTATATTGAAATATCTAGATACAGTCTTGTAAGAATCAACGTCCTCGCAAAAAAGGTTTCTCGTAATCGTATTTTTGGTTATATATTTATAATAATATATGTTTCTCAAGACAATATTTTTTTACTAGCACCAATGTTCATATTATCTTAACAATTGAATTGCAATTTATATACGTTAATTCATTATTAACGATTTTCACTGTCAAATCTATACCGGACTCTTAAGCCAAAGGCATTTGCGGCATGCCGGTAGAGAGATCTTGGGCTTACACCAATTTGAAGAGGGTCTGCATCCTGAGACTACTGTTTGATTAAATTTTAAATTAATATTCAAATTCAAATTATTTGTTTAGTGCAACTAATGGCACATGTTATGTACTTATTTAAATAAATAAATTAAAATTATAGTTGTTCTACCACCTAATAACACTCGTGGGAGCGTTGTTAGGTACTAGAATAATTTGTCCTATTAAAAAAACAGTTAATTTTACCCGAAGGAAACCCCCCACCCCCTATTAATTCCACCTAAATAGGTAAAACTCATCATAAACTTATTGTAATCGTTTCATTGATTTTTAAAATAACAAATATTTATACAAACAGCACAAAATATTATTATTTTTCAGCTAGAAAACGCATAGACGAGAAGTCACGTGGACATAAATATACATACACGGGCGACCATTCAAAAAGACAGTACAATAGCTTCATAGCGACATTTGTAGGTAGCATTACATATTAATTTCTACCCGCAGCCGCTCCCGCTGCCCATTCATTGTGCTGCAATGAATGAAACCCTAACGAACTTTATAATTCCGCTAACGTATGTGGGGACATTTGCTCCAAGCGTTATATTACAGTATGCGTTATTTTAAGAAATGTTTTCCACTGACTAATGATATCTATTATGTTTTACATGACTTAAGTGCTTGTTAACACGTAAAGCTTGTAAGTTTTCTTAGAAGCTCGTGCCTTATCAGCATTTGTAGGTATTTACCCTTTGCTACGAAAAGCTGCATGAATCAAATGTTTTTCATTCTTGTTCTATTATTAGCCGCTGAATAATTCAATATATTTGCGAGTATACTTTAATAGGATCGTTAAAAACCACCCAAGAACATGTCGGGCCATGCTCAGCGTAGGGTTCCGTAGTTAACTATTCAAAAACAGCTAGGCCGATTTTGTTCGAAATAGTTATATTATAAAGTATTCTACGCCCGCTATTCACGAAAATATTGTCGATCATCAACACTGTCACAAAGATTACAGCAAAAAAATGCCTACTCTACGACTAGGGGAGTCTTATAAAAAGGTAGTTCAAAATAATTAGACACATTACTGCAGACGCCGGGAAAGATGGGCTTATCGGCTGAGTAGGTATGGACGGCTAGACAGTGATACGAAGCCGGTAAGCCCATTTCACGGCGAGACACGTATAGTGCTTTTCTCAAACATATGCAATGAAATAAAAAATACGACAATCAAAAAAACAGAATTTAGCTGTTGAGCCTGTTCATGAAAACCGACGCCATGTTTAAAAAAAATATTACTTACCGGCCTAGGCCGTTAAATTCGTATGAAAATCCTTTACTATTATCTCGAGGTCATCCACCTGCAACGTCATACTTTAAAGCCTATTATGACGAACATAATGACAACATTTCATTGCATGTTTGAGAAAATAAATAATCGATCTAGATTGTCTTATAATTGATGACAGATAGGTAATAATATTTCATTAAATTTGGGACTAAAAATATGTCACTGTTCTGATATAATATGATTATCATACCAATTTTAGACCGCATTCTTTAGAAACAATTTTTTGTAATCAAAACTAGCGGTGCTATTTTATTATGTCAGCCTCCGTAGCCTAGTTGCTTAGTGACTCTGCCTACGAAGCTGCAGGTGCCGGGTTTTTATCCTTTCTATTTGTTCCTTGGTCATGGCTGTCTATATATTATAATATTTAAGTATATTATATGCACATATTTACAATATATATCGTCGCCTGGTACCCACATCACAAGCCTAAATTGAGCTTACCATGGGACTAGGTCGTTTGTGTAAGATTTTCCAAGATATTTTCACCTACTCGTATTTATTTATTTAGGTATATGTTTTTTTATTAAGCTGAGTTTACCTAATGAACATTTAATCGGGAAGATTTTTTTGTTTTATTAAGACATTTAATAAGTAGGTACTTACAAATACAACAATATGAAAATGTACATATTAGAATAAATATCAATATTAAAAAGGAATATAATAGCTATACTCATTGCAGGTTATGGTAAAAAATACCGGGTTACGTTAACAGTATGTTCGGTGCAGCTAGTGCAGCAATTGCAACAATAATTGGAACTTTTGACAAAAGAACGATCCTACACCTCGGCTAACGATCCAATATCAATTAAAACTACAGAATTGCAGGCTCGAGTTCCGCTCTTTGCCTTCAATATTTATTTAATTATTAATTAATTAAAACACTGAACATGTTCTCGATACTTAGGTGCCTAGCTAAATTTGGTTTTTGTTCTTACGAAAAGATCTAACTTTACCTTTAATACACACTTAATTCTGATTGCAGAATGCAGTTAAGTTGAAATTAGGTTTTAGTACTTAGATGCCGGAGCTTAGTGCCCACGCCTTGAATCTCTGTGCCCTAATTACGTTATTGCTGCTCTGAGCCTACTTTAAACGGATTATTTACATCAGCATCCTACGATGACCCTTTCACAATCATCATCATCATCATCTGAGCCATAAGACGTCCACTGCTGAACATAGGCCTCCCCTCCGGACCTCCACATGTACCGGTTAGATGCGACTGCATCCAGCGTGTCCCGGCAACCGTCACAAGGTCGTCTGTCCATCTTGTGGGTGGACGTCCTACGCTGCGTTTGCCTAGCCGTGGTCTCCACTCGAGCATTTTTCGACCCCATCGAACATCTGCTCTGCGTGCAATGTGGCCTGCCCATTGCCACTTCAGCTTGCTGATCCGGAGGGCAATGCCAGTAACTTTAGTTCGCCTACGGATCTCCTCAGTTTTGATTCGATCACAATATGAACAGCTAAATATATAAAATTCGTTTTACAATAGACAGCTAACATTTCGTTGAGCATGCTGATACAAAAACTAAACGATTCGATATCTGAAGAAAACTGTTACTGGGTATATAAAAGTAAATGTCACTTATATTAGATAGGTAATTTTTTCCTTACATTAAATAGCAAAGTTCAACACTATCCCATGTATTTGAGATACGGTTGGCCGCAAAAGTGCGCACCCAATTTATAGATCAATAAAATTCATTAATAACTACATTATAAAGCCTTAAAACACAAATATGAGAAGATTAATTATTTTATACTTTTTAAGTAATTCAAAGATTTCTTATAGAAAATTTATGAAAACATAGGAACAAAAAAAATCAAATGTAGAAAGTAATTTCAAACATACATTTTTCCCCGGTTCAGATCATACTTGGGGCGGACTTGAACTTGGGCGGTTAACAGGGTTTTTATTTATTAAAATTCATTACAAAGTAAAACAAAGGAATTTGCCGCAAGGTTTCCATACAAATATTGTTTTAGATTTCTTTGTGTAAAAAGTTATCTTGCGCAAAAAGGAGCCCTTAAACAGTTTCTAAGAATAGGCAACATTTCAAAGAGAAAGCGAGAAACCACTCTTAATAAAATTGTTTTATTTTGTATACAAAACAATAATTTTTATAGGTGTTTTATTTACTATGTAAAATAAAAGCTACGCTTTTCAGATGCAAACAAAGGCTTTACAAAAAGGGTTGCTGTCTTGTTCCAAATAGCATTCTCCCTGGTCCTTTTCTCCACTGGTAAAAAAAAGGATTGCGGAATTGAATCTTGGTTTTAATTCTTTTTACAGTACCTACCTACTTTGCAGGCAGCAACAGCAGTAAGACAACATTTTGGCATTTAACCGTAAAAATACTAATATTAATATTAGCGGGTAAAAGATATCCTCAAACATAATAAAAGACGCGTAGGTATATTTGCTTAACTTTTGTAATTTTCATGTGTTCGTCTGTGAAGTCAAATAAAATTATTTGTTTTTAGGTATCCCAATACTATCCTATCACCAAAAAGTAAAAAAAAAAAACTCAGAACGAGTCACGTCTGAAAGTCCGTCGGAAAAGGAAAAGAACAATCACTTTAACATTGGCAAATTCACCTTGCTGTGGAAACAAGCAAGGAGTAAAGCCAGAAAAAAAAATATTTTTCTGGCTTTACTAATATATATATATAAATATTAGCAGGTAAAAATGAATGAATGAATGAATGAAAGTGAATTAAAGTTTATTCACAAGAACATATGGTGTATTACAGTAGATGTTATAAATATTTACATTAATGATCCTTAATATGTTCTGCCATAAGGCATGTGAAAATTGATTTAGTCATGACACGTCAAAGCCATGTATGTGTAGGTATATACATTTATATAGTGTTCATGCAATGTCTTCCATACAAACTATGAATATTTGATTAAGGATCAAGGATTAATTATCATTATATTAAATTACGGTAATGAATGTCAAAGGATGTATATTAAGGTGTAAATCTACGTATAACTAAAACTTATAGTTCAAATATTCGTCAATCGTGTAGAAGCATGCGTTACATAATATGTCCTTTAGGCACTGGTCTCACCGCGAGCTACTAAGCTATGAACTATCGGCTATAAACACGAACAAAAGATACGCACTCCCGTGTAAATAAAAGAGACGCGGCGATACTCGCCCAGCGGTGATAGCTGATAGCTGGGCGAGTATCGCTGTGTTCATAGCTTAGTAGCTCGCGGTGAGACCAGTGCCTAAACTTATTCTTGAATTGCGTGTCCGGAAGTATCTTAATAAATGCAGGGATTTTATTGAAGATTCTTATACACATATAGTATGCACTTTTCCTTCTAATTTTTAGCTTTCAGCAGATAACCTCAAACAGATAAAAAAAATACGCGTAGGTATATTATCCTCTGTCCAACCAACTTGTAAGTAGAAAAAGGCGATAATATCAAAAAAAATGTAAGCACGAGGAATTGGCTGGCCATGAAAAAAATTGTATGTGCCGCCTATTTCTATTGACAAGCTAACCAGTTTAGGCCATACATTGAAGATTGGGTTATTTGTTTAGGCTTTGCATCTCTAGAAAGGTTAGATAGCGATGCAATCAGCTTCAAAATCCTTATTTTTTTTAATATCTTGCAGATATATGAATTAACTATACGTGTATATTTTTCAAAAAGTGTATGTGTATATGTATAGGTATGTCCTTAAATAGGTGTAGGAATACATTTACTTGAAATGTCTAATGTTTCAATTATATGTTAACAATAATTGTTTCAATTATATGCTAATTGTTCGAATTGTGTTGATACATAAATGTATGTATACATTGAGTATAGATGAGAAAAACTAGGTTTATATTTTTAATCAACCTACTCCGGCTTTGCACGGATACAATACTAATATTAAAACCTTCCTTTTTAGCACGTTCGACGCTGGTGACACAGTGTGTGTGACCAACAAAATCTGATACCTATGCCAGTGACACACATACGTGATCAGAGTAACCTTATTCTTATGTCACTAGCATAAATCAAGTTCTTCCTATGCCAGTGCCATAGAAATACGAACGTTTTTGACACAAGTGCTGTGCCACTGGCATAAGAGTACAATCTGTTCAGTCACACATGTGTGTCAATGGCATAGGAGTTCTATCAGATAATTTCGATCGGCATAGTATTAGCACTTAGTGAAACCGTACTGGAGGCGAACGTGTTAATCATTATATCCAATAATGTATATAAAAAAATAAAAAAACGCATCTAAATCCGTTGCGTAGTTTAAAAGTTTTAAGCATACGATTGTATATAGGAACCGAGAAAGCGATTTTGTTTTATACTATGTAATGATAATTAATAGTAAGTAGATCATAAAGTTGTATGCAGCGTATAAATAAATATCTTCGGACATCTTACACAAATCGACCTAGTCCCACGGTAAGCTCAATTAAGGCTTGTCATGTGGGTACCAGGCGACGATATATATAATCGATAGATACTTAAATACATAGACAGCCATGACCAAGGAACAAACATTTGTGATAAATAAATACACAAAGAATGCCCTCGCCGGGATTCGAACCCGGGACCTCCAGCTTCGTAGGCAGGGTCACTGCCAACTAGGCTACGGAGGCTGACAAATAGACGCAGACTAAGGTTAATGTTGAATTTAATCTTGAGATGCATTTCAAAACTCTTTTCTAAGACGACACTCGTATGAGCACGATCATAAGTTATGAGTAGTCCCCAGAGTTTTTCTATATGGTTCATATCTGCAACAACTTCGCAGTTTCTACCATTATGTTTCTATTTAAGTAACACCGCAGAACAGAATTTTACTCATTTATTTATGTTGTCATGTCAACAGTAGTCATTGAAGAGAAAAGAAGAGTTATTAATGTAAGCAGTCTAATAATACCCATGAGGTGCATACGTTTATTTACAAAACTCACATCTTACAGAAGAGTGTTTTCATCTGATTCGAAATATAAAACATAACCTCGAATGCTGGATATATTGTAACATAATTGTACCTACATTTACCACCTGCCTTAGCTATTATTTACTGGCTGTACTTTGAACACATTTATTTTAAACACAAGATTAAACCTTTCAGTATTATACATTAATTGATCACTACATCACCTTTTTTTTTAATTATTGCGAATTAAAGTTTGAGACTTTAAATGTAAACAAACAATATATTTTTATGTTCCACAGATAGGCCATATATTAAACACTGGAATTACTCGAATGCAGTGTTACTAACCCGTAATTTTTCAAATTTGCCGCCTTTTGCTACTGTCACCGCAAGACAGGCAGAGTATATATCAAATATCGTGCTACTATAAAAATGTGGAACTTAGGCAAACGAACCGAATACCGGAAACATTCTGAAGAAAGGAAAATTAACAAATTTTATGAAAATATCTGTAACAAGTTTTAAAATAATTTTGTGGTGCGAATAGGACCTTCCGTTTATGCTCTTGTTTTCTGCAACGATTTAGAAACCTAGTGTTCTTCTTATGGTATTCGTTTCATAATACTAGAAAAACCTTGTTAAAGTAGGAAAATTCCTTAGCGCCGTTTCCCTATTTTCTTCATTTTTGAACCCGTTCATTTTTATGTGTACATATTTTGGTTACTAAATATTAAACAGCAATACATACAAATGGAGAAAATACCACCCGAAGTAAAATATGTTACTGACAATACAATTTCAGTGAAAACGTAAGAACCTTCTAGATCTTCTAGTAGGTAAAACATTATTATATGTGAGTATTACGTGAGTATATGAGTATTTTGTTAGTATACAGGGTGGAAAAAGATTTTGGGTCAGTGAGGGTAGCTATCAGATCCCGTGTAGCTACGTGAAAATGGTCTTAGAAGACCTTCCCGCGATTTTCAATTAAAGAAGATTAGCGTTTTCAGATTTTGGAAAAAGTATACAGGGTGCGAGGAAATGGTCATTTTTGACAAACTTTTTTTTTGACGCCTATCGATCCTGTTTCTGTTCAGGATCAAAAGCTTGTATGGGACCAAAAACAAATTTTCGGCTAGAAAAGCCGCAAATCGGGATTTAAAATTCCCATACAAAATGTATGAAAATTAAAATTATTTTTTCACGCCTAATTTTTTTATGCCAATCGATTCCATTCCTATCCAGTACCAATAGTTTCCTAGGGCTCAACTTACGGAAACGTAAAAAAAAAACAAAAATAAAAAAAAAACTGTTTTCATGCATTGACTGTGGGAAAAAAGTGAAAATTAATGACATTATCTGTGACGCTAATTAATGTTGCTATAAATGATTTCATACGGTATTATTATTATCATTTAGCATAGGATGACTAATTATCGTGACAGATAAAGTAATTAAGGTTTCACTTTTTTTTCCATAGTAAAAGTATGAAAACGGTTTTCTTGAAATTTTGGATTTTTTGTACATTGCCATAAGTTGACCCGTAGGAAACTATTGGTACTGGGTAGGAATGGAATCGATAGACATCTTAAAATAAGGGTGAAAAATAATTTTTAATTTTCATACAATTTGTATGAGAATTTAAAATCTCGATTTGTGGCTTTTCTAGCCGAAAATTTTTTTTGGTCCCATACAAGCTTTTGATCCTGAACAGAAACAGGATCGATTGGCATCAAAAAAAAAGTGTCTCAAAAATGACCATTTCCTCGCACCCTGTATACTTTTTCCAAAATCTGAAAACGCTAATCTTCTTTAGTTGAAAATCGCGGGAAGGTCTTCTAAGACCATTTTCGCGTAGCTACACGGGATCTGGTAGCTGCCCTCACTGACCCAAAATCTTTTTCCACCCTGTATATTTGGACATATTTATTCATGGTGGACTGATGACCTGGTGAAGGTCGCAGATTATGGCAATCTTTGGGGGCCTATGTTCAGCAGTATATCTTTCGGCTGATATGATGATGTTAATATTGATGATGATCATTCAAATAAGTCATGTTCAGGTTGTACTAAAGATGATGTTATATGCAAATATGTATGTATTAATTTTAATATGTTACTGCAAAAGTTCACTTGTCTGCAGGCAACTTATTTGATGTGATTATTGAACAAAAAATTATTTGTGCCAGGTCTATAATCTTTTGAATGGTTTTCTTCACGCGTCTAAATGAGATAGGCTAATATTTCGACTAACGAAAAACGGGTCTAAACCTTAACTGTCGGCAGAAAAATTAGAAAATTTGAAAACGTCCGCCATTACGTACTACGTTAGGTGTTCTTGGCGCAATTGGCGCGACATCCACAACACAGGACGACCATTTAATGGATCGTTCAAAGCTACTTAGGTAATCCTCAATTATTTATTGGATTCAAGTTCATTGCGCGGTTTCTGTTGGTAGAATAAAAAAATCAACAACACTAAACTTCATCGTGTGAAAATAAAAGCATTAAGCAGATGCAGAAAACAAAATTATCAATAAATACTTTACACAAAAACAATCCTATCCTACGGACATAAATATTATCTGTCGTGTTCGCAGAAGAGGCAAAACGTTAATTACATGGAAAAAGTAGCTTTTTTTGTAAAACTTGCTCACTTTTATTTACATTCATATTTTATTTGTTTGCAACGTCATGCTGGTTGTCAATTTGTTTACACTAAATAGGAGCATTCCTTGGGCTGTCCCGTACAAACGCGTGTATATTTCGATAATTTGAGTTTTCTTCCGAGTTATTAGTTATTATATTATATATTTTTGAGCAATTTTTGACTCTTCTAGTCACGAAAGAGAACTTCGATGAAGACACAATTTTGAGAAAAACCGTGTTCGTACGGGTGGACTTTTTCGTGGAATGCTCCAATGGTACACGAAATAAAACCTATTCAGCTGTCGCAAACTCTTATTTAGATTTAATGTCAGGAGTGATGAAATTAATAATTTTCTCTCCAAAATATTTGAACATTCGTTGTCAAATTGTATTCTTTCAAAGATGATTGATTGGGTGTAATTAATAGTAAATACTGCAAACGAGCTGATTTCAAAGAGTTTTCAAATATTTACAGAATAGGTAGAATCCTTTTTAACATCAGATTATATTGTAATTATTTAAAGTAAAATCGTTAGATGGATTAGTGCAGGCAAAATTATCGATAATTAAAAAAAACCGCCAATAATTTCTGGGAAAAGGGGCTTACCTTTGCCGTTTTTATATCCGCGTAATTATTGAATGAAAGTCACATGTTTTTTTAGATTCGGTGGAAATTCAGGGAAATTCCAATACCTTTTGATATTAAATCGAAATCCATTTATCCTTTACACATTTTAAAAATCTATTTGTAATCAGTGTGTTTACAGTATGTTCTATGAAAAATGATACCCAATCCGTAGTCTTTGGCCGAGTGTATAAATGTCATAAAAAAGAATTCAAAGTGACTTAAACCGAAGCTATTACACGTAACAGAAGAAACGTGATTTGGCACTAAATTCAAAATAACATAGAGCCAAGAGCATATTTTAAAGTAGTCTGCTTATGAATGATCGTTATTTGTTATATTGAATACAAAATATTGAATGATAAATAATATGGTTCAAAATCCTCCCGATTCGATAAATACTTTCGATTCGATTCGTAACAACGTATTCCACACGTAATAGCTACTATATTATATAACTTATAAGTTCAACCGAAAACTAAATTCATTATTACTCGTTAAAATAGTATTTAACTATTTTGTATAGGTAGATCTCAGCGAAAATGGTAAAATGTCCCAAACTGACGGCACCAAGCGCGAAGCGACGGCTGATTTGAGGTGAAGAGTAAGGTCTGTCTCGTTTTATACATAATGTATCAAGGAGAATACCTCTATACAGTAACTGCCCGAAGAAGAGACTCTGAAAGCCTTTACAGGCAGTAAAACAATAGTAAATAACAGTCAAGTTACCTACTAAAAGTTTACCGAGTTGAGATAGGTGAAAATTGTAATAAATAAAATGATTATGGTTTCCTTCTTGGTACTTATCTACCATATACTCGTACATACCTGCATATTATAAAAAAAAACTAAAGTTGAAACTTCGCTTTTAAAATATTCAAGCTTTAAATAATAATTTCAGGTTTACAAAAGTAGAATTATTGTTCTGCTCTCATTGTTTTAGCAAGTAAGTAACCTACGCACCTTTTACTTACACATTTAGAAAGCCTAATACTGAAATGTAGTAAAAATTTCGGGTGTACGCAATTGAGATGTTGGACTTGCGTGACGTCAATAAGACCGAGGAGTGTACGGAGGGCAACGAGTGTGCTGGAAGAAAAACAGCAGACGAATTTTTGGCGCTGGTTTCAAAGGAAGAACGTTCTACCTTCTATTATAAACAATGTGTTATGTAACATTAGATACCTAGAAATAAGAAGACAATACATAATTTAACTTTGCCAGGTCCAAATTACTATTTGGGATATTTGGAACTTACGTTACAACCCATCATACTCATTTTAAGGTATGACAATAATAATATTATAAGCAGTTTTCAGATTTCGATCCTCATATAGTCTTAAAGAATTAAAAACATATCAGACAGTAATCAAGTTATCTTTATCACAATGTATAAATACAAACGATTAGCGTATGTATTTTTGAAGTACTATTTCAGTTTTCCATAACATATGACAAAATACTTAGTGACAAGTATTCAATACATTCCCGCACTTGGTGTCATAAACCATATATCAAGTTGGAAACTTACTTGTCTCGCTTAGTGTCCCAGTCCGCAGTGGGCGCGATCAGAAGCACATAACACAAGGGCACCGAGAGTTTGTTGTGCCGGCGTTGAAGGCGGTGGAGGCTTTGGCGGAGCGGGGAGCTGCCGGGACGTGCGCTCGGTGTAGCGGCGGGCAGGTACTGGGCGGGCGGCGAGCGGGCAGGGTTACCAACTCCAAATTGTATTTAACCCGAATGAGCAAGCTTAATCCCCCTAAAACTAATATAATAAAAAAAAGTCCCTTAAATATAAAACTTACCTTTTCAGTACAGATGACGCTTTTTTACGCGCTAGTGCGAGAAGTTAATTTTACGTCAGGTCGAAATCTTTGGAGGGCCGTATGTACTGAAAAACGTCGTACGATATACGTACGAAATCGAAATTCGTAACTCGTGTCGATCTAAAGCATTCAGTTTGGTCGTGCTTTAATTTACATACACGCACCCGTTTCCAACTTAATTTTTTTCGCAGTTGTATAGTAATGTACTATTTTGAAGGGTCAAGAGGTTTGAGAGTCTACCGCGAATTTCGAAAATCGTATAGTACGTTTGTCTCTGTCACTGTGCCACTGCAAAGAAGGCGACACTTTGTTCTAGTAACAGTGTTTTCTGATTTTCGCAAATATTTTTCCATAGACAGAAAGAAAAAACATGCCGAGGAAGCTGCCTAAATATACGCCTAAACATTTTCAAACTTAAAAAACCTTCCACTCATTTGCTTCGAAATTTTGGTTGAGCTTTATTCCTATGTAAAATAAGCGTGACAGCTGGTAACCACAGTTACCAAAAGCAAATGAGTGGTTAGGGTCCTGATTTACCCCTAAGTTAGGGGTAAAACCCCTAAGTTGGCCACACTGCGAGCGGGGCCGGCGGGCGCGCCGCCCACGGCCGCCGGCACCGCCGCCGCCGACGCCGTATCGCGTCACCGCACCTACCCCACAATCTTAAAATCGACATCCAACATTGTTATTATCATCGGAATCTTCACACGACCAGTGTGCTTGGCGCCGCAATTTTATTCTATGTTTAGTATTGTTTAAGCATAAACAAACATCCTTTATGAAAACGTAAGGGTTCCTTTTTGTGTTTGGTGCGAAACCGTAATACATGGCCCAGACTTCGGTTTTTTTGCTTGGTTTTAATGAAGTGGCGAAAGTATTTTTATTTGTCATAATCATAAGGTAAAACCTGTGGCGGATTTGCATATAAAATATTAAAATTTATTATTTAATGTAGATCAGGAAATTCGGAAATAAATTTGTATCTACCTCAGTCAGAATTGTCTGCGTTTTCACACTTAGAGGCATCAATGCATACGAAAATGAAAATAAAAAATGTTTTATTTCCTTGAAAAAGGTTTACAATATTGCAAAACGGTGGGTAGGACTTCCCTTTAGGTAAGTATACCTGTATTGGGATGCCCTGCTCCTTCATAACTAACAGTCTTTATAGTTTACTTTTTTAGGGGAATTTTAAATATTTAATATTACAGAATAATAAATACTTGGAATAATTGAAACTACTCGCAACTTGTGTAAACAGCGGGAGCAGCAGTTCGCAAGCCGTGGTTTCGTCTTTATTATACGGAATGGTATTTAAATACTTAACCAGTCATGCACGGATTACCGTTTCCAGTTTCTCCTATACCGAAAAGTGTAAGTGCTTGAATGATATTTTCTTCGGTTGCACCGATAATTATTCATGAACATAAACTATAGAACACGATTAACGGGCAGAGAGCAGAGAAAATTAACTCTACTAATAGCTTGATATTATTCAGTAAATAGTTTGCATATGGTTGTAAGCTACATTTTACCATATTTTTTTATTTTTTATTTATTTATAAACACATGTTCTACTTACAGTGGAGACCAAACGTCAGAACTTGGGAAAAATACAGAAAAACAATATCAGAAATATTTTTTTTTCTGTATTTATCAAAAAAATAATTTACAATACAGAGTCTAAAAAACCACCGATTAATATACTATTTTGTAAGGATTCTTCTGCATGAATGTCACCTTGAAAATGGGACAAGCAGATTCAGTATCCAACTGTAGCCATTTGCAGCCACGTTGGGGCGTTGTTCCAGGTGGAACGCAGGATTACGCAGACTTATCATGAGTAAAATATTAGTCGGGTCTGGTTTCACTTTTAATCCCAATACGTTGTATCGGCAAACATAAATAAATTAACCATGAAGGACTCTTGTAGTAAAAATAAATAAAATAACCCCCTTATTCATAATCATAAACGTCTTCTTATTTAGAAAGCCGATAATTTTAGTATCATTTGTCCCTGTCAGTCTTATAGAAATATTGATAAGACAAGATAAGGAAAGGCTAAATGAAATGCATAGTAGCGTCTTAGCTACGGACGTCGTCGTCAAAATTCAGAATGGAACTGTTAATACACTTGTTGCAAAAATATTGAATTGGAAATATTTAAAACAATAATAATATATCGAATTTAAACTTAAATTATCCGTTTTCTAATACTTTAGGCGTTTGTACCAACCTAATTACAAAATAAAATGATTTCAAATTTATTTATGAATTAATTAGAACATTGTTTATTTAAATAATATGCCTATTGAAAAAGACTTTTGAATTATCTTATATATTATAAAACACTACGTAATACGAACACTCATTAGCATCTTTATTATCAGAGACTGACTTTTGAATTTTGAGCTCTCTAAATCAGTGGTCAATACCCTTTTGCCTAAAAACTTTCCTACACAGTACATACATATATACTAGGTATATCGACTCCATTCAAGTTGTGAGCTCTTTGCCTATTCGATTAAGTTCAATTTGAACTAGCAAATTTAGGTTTTTCGTAAGCACGAGGGTATCTGTGTTTTTGCGGAGGGCAACTTATAAATTTCGAACGTTCGACGTCACATTTCATGGTTCGGGAAAAGGAAAAAGGGATAAGTAAGACAAAGCGGCGCATAAAAAATCGGTTTAACAAGTTCATGATGAAACTTTCAGGTGAGTTCGAGGCTTTCAATACATTGTATTTTGATAAAGTGCGAAGATTTAGAGGAAAGCGAATATATTCCTGATTCGTATTCTTTATTTTATTTTATTTATTACTACTTCTAGTTAAAGTTTTTTAGGGAAATATCTGAACAGTTTTAAGTACAGAAGAAACTCGCGCTGTAAACTTTATTGTAAAGTAATGAGAAAATGTGCAATTTACTGAATATATCGTCCTATTACTGCAAACACCAGCTATGTGCACGTATAATGTTATTCGATAATGAATTTAATTATCATGATAATTAAATTAGTTAATAGTGCTAAAACCTGATTTGCCAAAATCTGATTTGTGCAGATAGCTGGTATTTGCAGTACCTAATAGGAGGATATGTGACATTACCCGCGAAAATGGTGGCGATTTTGTATAAATCCTTAAATATGCGTGACGACCGGGAATTTTTGTACCTATTATTTCTTATGTGTAAAATAATTACTTTCTACGATTCATAATCATTGGAAAACGCAAAAAATCAGTTATGAGCTGAATCGTAATAAAACATATATATACCTAAATAATATTACCAATACTTCGCAATTCAGATTACAATCTTACCGCTTCAAAGAGTCCGATTATAAAGTCGTATATATCTTTAAATCATTGCAATAATGAATTTTTGTAAGCAAGAAGCTGAAATTTCAAGATGTTTTTTTTACGAAATATCATATGACATTAATCTTTTCACATAGTTTATACTATAAGGAATATTTTTGTATCAAGTAGTTCCACGGTGCACCGTGCACCGACTCTCACCCCTGTATTAAACGTTTCTTATAGGATTCTGATTATTTTTTCATCTTCAATCGTTTAGTTCACATCACAAGCCTTAATTGAGCTTACCGTGGGACTAGGTTGATTTGTGTATGATGTCCCAAAATATTTATTTATTATTTATTTAGTTGGAACTAAACATTCTACGTATGTCGTACCTACGCGTTACTGAAATAGCGGAAACTTTTTAGATAAACGTATAAACATAAAGCCACGTAAGGATTCCGTCTTAACCTTCAAAAGGACAAAACCCTTGTAGTTACGTATACAATACACGATATGTTATTGCCAAACAAAAGGCAGCCACAGATTGATCCCAAGTAGGTATATGAGCGCTGTAATAAACTTCTATTTACTACGATCAGCGTCGTTAAGGTAAATCAAATCAAAACTTAGCAATATTAAAGCAAATCCAATCTTGGTAACTTTCAAAGTCTATCAAGTGAGCAGAAATGTTCGTCGAATAAAATTAAGTCCGTTTTCCTTTTCTTTCATTATGATGGCAGTGACTTGCGTAGGAAACAGTTTATTGGATTACCTGAGTTAGATATTGCGTACCCACACTGTGTCACATCTATACAAGGTGGTCAAAAAATAAGTGCAACGGGAATGCAACGGCCCGTCAGGTTTTGGGGAATAGATCCCCTAGGATGTTTTGGATGTTACAGACGGGTCGATTTTTTTAAATACGTACCTCTTATTCTGCTTTCCAAAACCTCACTGGCAGTGGGAATGCACTTCCTTTTTGGCCAACCTGTATAGTGTATATCATGGTAGTATACAATCTTAATGAGATCTTCTCGCATGTCTGCCGAGTCTTAGTTTTACATATTTTCGGATTCTACATTTTTAATTCGTTCGGCTGGATATTATGTATAGCGGGCAACTAACGTTAAATTTTGGTAATGACTATTGACCCATTTTTCCTAAGCAAATATATTTAAGTCAAGACACACTATAACTAGAGTCAAAAATCTACCCAAGAAAATACAATTTCTTAATATTTTGAGCGCCCTTTAAAATATTCAAGATAACGTTTTCAAAACGCATTTGATTTTCACATTGTCTACTTACTAATATAAAAAGAAAATGTATACGTGTAATTTTAGACAAAGGAATATTATTAATATAATTAAAATTTCATTTAATACGGGTTTCAATTAATTACAAAGCTAACATCGTTACATTTATATTAGTAAAACTAAGTTTACGTCATTTACTCGTCTAGAAATAATCATGAAACATAAAACGATGTGTATCTTTGTAAGCATGCCAAAATATAGACCTCAGAAATACTTATTTGCACATGTAGTGAGTAGGTAAGCCATTGTACATATTTAAAACTCCAAACTTTAATTTTTCTTAGAATACCTATGTTAACCTCTCTTTTTCTCCATTCGACTGGTACAAAACCTTTAATATAGGTGTACGCACGTGTGTAATTACTATCTAGATCGATACATTATATGTAATCATTAGTTATTTTGTGATTAGATTCTGAAAAACAATTTAATCTAGCTAAATTGGAGCTAATATAACACATTCCAGCTGGAATTTTTATTTCCTGCAAACTATAACTACTTGTTCCTAAAAATCTGGCCAACCAGGATATTTTGTCAAAGACATCAGAGAAAAAAGAAGTTTCTCACTTCAATGGAGTCCTCTGTAACAGACGACGACTGTACAACTTAGTGTAAGTAGTTTGGGAGTTTTATCTCCAGCAAATTCATCAGGATCGTGACTCACAAGGCATGTGTCACAGTACAAATATTACAAATAGTACTTAGACATTAATGTCGTCCCTGTCATTCCATTTACCTACGCCATCATTGGAGTAGCAAGACAGATGCCCGAAACTTAAAATTTTCGATAATCGCTCTGTCGTCAATTACTTAAATCACTATGTATCTCTCTCTTCTTACTTCTCAACGTGATGGTGCCCATACAAAAACCTTGTAGGTACTTTTTTCCAATTTTACAGACCATTATGCTGCAGTCGTACGAATTGACAATAAGTCTCAACTCCAGCGTAGGCTTTGTCGATATTTTAGTTTATTGTAGCCTACAATATGTTGGTTGTGACTTGAATACGGACTGCACAATTTCCGATAGATGAGGTTTCATTACTGGTCACTGTAATGGTATCTGCGATGCTATTCAAAGCCGGTTGGACAGACAACTACCTTAGCCACACACTCCAGAGTCACTTCCTCACAGAGAGGATCTGAACCACTATAACTTATGCACGTCGGTGACGAAGGAAGTTAATTCTCGACCTGAGCCGCGTCCGGCTCGGGAAGAGGCGCAGGACAGTCTCTCCTAAGCGTAAGTGTTAAACTAGGACAGGTCTAGTTTCTCAGGAATGCCAAAACTTCTAGGATCAATAACGTTTGCTACCCGCAACAGATTTGGATCCGACTATATGTCCCAGTATGGACAAGAGAGCATGTGAGTGCACGAGTGCACTGAGAGTAGAGGTGTCTTATTATTTTGATGTTGGTTTTGATGTTATAAGGCACCTTTCAATGACACAGGCGGCTCAATAGCCGTCAATTGGGGTGGCCACCCTGGTGTGTACTCTCGGCTCTTATGATAGTGGAATTAAGTTATCTGATGCAAGTCGTATAACGTCCGGTCTGTGCTGGCAATTAATCAGGCCTTATCATGCGTATGTTGCAGCATTCCCTCCCTCTAATTATTATTACGTATGTAAATCACGCAAAGGCAAGTTCTGAATTAAGGTGCAAGTTCTGTTTGAGATGAAAGTGAACCCCCTGAAATTGCGTCCGTAGAAGCTTTCCCCGGACTGGTTAGATCGCCTCTACATCCGCGTCAAAACTACCAATACACATCGGAGCTTTCCTTCCTGTAATTGATCCTAGTCGTCTATTAAGGCCAAGTTTATCAGGTACTAAGAAATTATGACAGCTTTAGGATAGTACCGGTTGTCTGTCCAAACTGTGATTTAATGATGGTTTATTACTTGGGATCGGGACAAATAATTAGGCCGTTATTTGAAATTAAAATCAGACTGTTTAAAAGCGTATTTATTGTACCGCAAGGCACTTAGAATTCTAATTGAATGACTCTACTTACGGTTCGGAAGGTTTGGACCACTGGCGAAGAAGAACCGCAAAGAAACTTGCCAGATTAATCTTTTGATCTCTTTTGAACAACTATTATTAATATTTACAATTCGATAAAATGTATTCGAGTCCTTATTAACCCGAAGGGGACAACAAAACTATTCAGTTATCTATATTTACAGTTAACTAACCTGAAACACAGGCTAACTATCTACAAGGTACATATACAACTAAGTTACATAGTCTGTGTCTCCTAGGAATATCACGTAAAGTGGGGAGACCTTTAACAATAAGTTTAACTAATAATTATTTAAACCACTAATAAATTGTTCTTTTACACAAAAGTGAATCAATTATCACGCAAGTACGTTCTCTACATTAAAGGGTCGATTGAGTGCAATAGCTGGTCATGAGCGAAATACACAACAACACAGAGAAAATTACACAAACTGTACAATTATAATTATTAAATGTTCATATTTATAGGTCTAGCTGAGCACAAGTTAGGGCTGGTATCGCTTGGATTACGCTCGGCTAGAGCGTCGGTGGTTCAATACCGCCAGCGGTGAGAGTCGAACTCACTACGCTCACCAATAATACGAACATACAATATGGGTTACAGTTTAATCGGATGAAGCCTTTTTCAAATCAAATTTCTAAAAACAGTTTAGGCGTCGACGTCTCGCAGTTGTTATACAGTCAATCTTTCTATAACAGATCCTTTACAAGGGTTTAGATTCATCCGATTAACCTCCTTAAATATCAAGTACTTAGCTTTGGTTTAGCCGCCAAACTGCTGTACCACAACACTGAATTTACTCTAAACTATCAAAACAATAATGGCAAAATATTAGAGATATGCACAATGATTATTCACTAGGTACACAAGACCTCTGTTCTCTTCAGCGTCTCCCAGATCAGTGCCCGTCTTTCCTTACATACTGAATTAGGTAAACTTAATTACTAAGACTTTATTTACATCATACAATCTTATATTCTAACACAACGTCACAGGGGTCAACTTCATTTGACACTCCCTCTGGGGTTTATCTATCCCCGTCCCGTGAGGTGTTTTGTCTTGCTTCCCCTTACGCCGCAAGCTATTGTTATCTCCTTCGCCCGGAGATAGCGCTCCCAACTCCGGAGTCGCTCGCAGGTGTTCCGCTCGGGCTGTAAAAGTCGGAAAGAACCAAAGCAGTAACGGTATTGCATAATAAATCCCACGTCCAGATGGTCAAACTATCCTTACCAACTTTCATAACCTTTCTCTCTTGGTGCATTCCCCGAAACATCTATTGTCTAAATTCTCACGCACTTAGCGATAGCTTTTGGTAATAAATATGTTTAAAAGAGAAACACAAAATGTTTGGGTTAAACTGTTTATTGACTAATGCATTCTATTGTATCGATATTCGCTAATGTATTTCCTTTTAGTTTATTGCTCACCATGTGTTAAAACATCTTGGTTTTGGCAATTAAATAATTTTACAAGGTAGAGGAAAAATGTATTCTCAATTACCTATGGGCTTTCAAACACAAAAAATTAAACTATTCAAGTTGCCATTACACCCCCCTCTCTGTAGATGATCAAAGTGATAATCTAATATGTCATGATTTTTTTTTTTCGTCTTTGGTCTTCTACAAATACACATAATGCCTACCAAGAAAGCCCTACATTGTATATATTACATTTTTCCTAACCATGGGTATAATATCCTCGTTATTGCTGTCTCTACAAGTAGACTGTAAATTGGAAACTACGCAAGTCCATCAACCAAACGAACCGCCCCCCAGAAAGCTCTGGACAACTTATTTATGTGAATTACCTCTTTTGCTGTCGTCATCGACCGTTGTCCGATATAACATATAGAACTTGAAATTAAAGCCCTTGATTACAATAATAGCGAAAAAGGTATATAGCATTATAATTACCCTTAACCTCGCCTGTATCAGGATGTACTAATGTGTAGACGTTATCGTATGGTACGGCACCGACTTTAAAAGGACCTATGTATAATCGTGAAAACTTTTTGGTCAATTTCTTTTCCGCTTCAGATTTAGGGAAAGTTTTAAGTTTCACGTAGTCTCCAATGTTGTATTGTACTAATTGATGGGTCTTATCGAATGTTTCTTTCCTATTTCCCGCTGCCTTTTCTAAGTTTGCCCGAGCCCTTTCGCGTATCTCGCTTATATTGGTAGTTCGCGCGTGTTTCCTGGTGATTATATCACTAGATAGTAAGGTGCTCTCTCCCCTTAATATTTCTAATGGAGTGAATCCCGTTGAAACCTGTATGACACGGTTGTAGCAATCTTCAATTCCTGTAACTACATCAACCCAAGACTTATGCGATTTATCACAATAAGTCCTAAACATCCTACCTAGTTCTCTGTTGACTCGTTCACAAGAATTAGCTCTAGGGTTGCGTACAGAGGTATGCCCCAATTGTATCCCTAGCTCTGCGACGCCCTTTTCCCACACTTTAGAAATAAATTGAGCTCCATTATCAGTTATAATGCGTCTTATCTTTATCAAGTCGTTAAATTTCTTTACACACCCCAACGCACTCCTACCGGTAGCTTTCTTTAAAGGGTACAGTTGTATAAATTTACTGAACGCATCTTGCATTACAAAGATAAATGTATTCCCAAATCTCCCGGATGGTAAAGGTCCGTAAAAATCCCCAAAGACGATTTCTCCTACTTCCTTCACTATCACTGGTTGACTTGGTCCAGAATGGTTACTTAGGGTATGCTTTGATTTTTGACAGATATCACACTGGCGCAAGACATTTGCTATTTTTTGCGACATATCAGAGAAATAATATCTTTTCTTCATTAATGCTAATACTTTGAACCTACCGTAGTGACCTATTTCCTCGTGTATATTCACAATAAGATCCCTTTGTAGCTTCTCAGGGATTACTAACATGCGCCCCTCCGATTTCGGATTTATAAAATAGAGAACTTCCTCTATCAATTCATAGTAGCGCCTTTCTCCCATAACAGTATCCTTTCCTT
The DNA here is from genome assembly GCA_025490895.1 of Thaumatotibia leucotreta. Lineage (NCBI taxonomy): Eukaryota > Metazoa > Arthropoda > Insecta > Lepidoptera > Tortricidae > Thaumatotibia > Thaumatotibia leucotreta. The sequence continues at coordinate 19,784 of JALPQI010006605.1, read as the reverse complement.
TATTAGACAAGTCATCAATTAACAATTTCAGACGGTCATCTTCCACCTGATACTTTCTTATATTTGTTAATTGTTCCTTAATTAACTCTGTGCGAGTAGCTTTAAACAGGTTGATTTGAGGGTGCTGGACCTTTGTAGTCTTTATATCTGTGACTCCTTGTATGTGTCGTGACAGAACGTCGGCGATTACATTCTCGTTGCCCCTAACATATTCGATTTGATAGTCGAATCTCCCTATGTAATGTACCCACCGAATCATGCGCGCGCTTAATAGCTTACAAGAGTTTAGAAATGTAAGACTCTTATGGTCAGTGCGTATTACCAGTCTAGCTCCCCGGAGGTAAGTCTCAAATTTAGATAAACTATATATAATTGCCCACAATTCCTGTTCCGTTACCGTCCACTTCATTTCCGCTTCCGTTAACCCTTTGCTACAAAACCCTATTACTTGCTTCTCCCCAGTTTCTGACAACTGATACACACAACCTGCAATACCTAAAGCACTGCTATCTGTCTGTAGGTAATACGTTTTATTTACATCGGGATGTACCAACATGACTGACTCTAAGAATAGTGCTTTCACCCGTTCGAAACAGTCATTCTCTACCTGCGTCCACTTAAAAGTTACCCCCTTTTTCAACAATTCGCACAAAGGTTTAGTTTCTTCTCCATATTTCGCTACAAACCGTCTAAAATAATTCATGAGCCCCAAGAATGCTTTAAGTTGTTTTGCTGATTTTGGTACGGGAAATTCTTGAATGGCTTTTATTTTGTCTGGGTCCATCTGGATACCCTTAGTGCTAACTATGTGGCCCAATAATTTTACTTCTACCTGCAAAAATTTACACTTCTCTATATTACATGTCAAATTTGCGTCGTGTAACTTTTGTAGTACTTGGTCGATATGAGACAAATGTAAGTCAATGTCTCCGATGGTATATACAATCAAGTCATCTAAATAATTCACACAAAACGCCCTAACCCCACCTAATATTATGTCCATCGCTCGAGAGAAACTAGCTACCGACGTCTTTAATCCTTGTGGTAGTACCGCATAAGTGTAACTTTTCCCCATGAAAGTAAACCCCGTATACTTTGTGGAATTCTCGTGAATAGGTATTTGGAAATAGGCGTTATTAAGATCAATCAAACTAATGTAATTTACTCCGTGAAACGATTGCAAGATCTCTGACGTGATTGGTGGCGCTTCAGCGTCACCTAGCATTCTTTTATTTAACTCCCGTGCATCTAATAGTAATCTAACAGATCCATCCTTCTTCTTGGTGTATGTTAGTGGGCTACTGTACGCGGTAGACTCGCGTTTTATAACACCTAAGTTTTCTAGTTCATCAATTTTTTCTTTTACTAACTCTCTATGCGCAAACGGTATTGGATAGCTGCGTTTTAAGAACGGAGTTTCGTCCATCATTTTAATCTCATGGGTATATTTGTTTGTAAGTCCCAATTTATCTGAGAACACATTTCGGTGTTTGTTTAAAGTCTGTAATAACAAGACCTTGTGGCGTTCCTCTAAGTCCAAGGTTGCTACATATTTATCAACGGATTGCAATGACGTATTGTCTGTTTTCGTAGTGTTACAGTCTTGTACTCGAGTACCACTTTGAATTTCAATGGAGTTTATCACTTTACATAAACTGTCGTCCTCACTCCCATTGCCGATTGTAACTTCAATTGTTACACCCAAATGTTTTATGGCGAGACTTCGCACCGTGCCACATTTAATCACTCCGTTCATTCTCTCTAACCAGTCAAGCCCTAAAATAAACGACCTCTGTAATCTACGTATGACTAATACAGGCGTTTCTATTTGCGCCCCTCCTATTTCAATCTCTATCAATACAAGCCTCCTGATGTTTTCACTCTTCGCCCCGAACGCACCTTGAATCTGTACCGAAGGTATTGGAATTTCGGGTAACACCCCCAACTGTGACTTTATAGTCTCATATAATTCATCCGAAATACCTGTTACTTGGCTCCCTGTATCTATTAGGGCTTTTATTGGCCTACCACCGATCCTGACTTCTACCTCAGGCAATCTTGGTAAAGACGGTCCTAACTCGTGTTCGTCAGCGTATTCATCTAAGCTATCGAGGATGGTAAATAACTCCCCTCTCCTCCCTTCACACGACACACATGGTCTACCCCTCTCCGCACATAGTTTAACGTGGTCGTTTTTATTACCTAAAAGTCTACCTACGTATTCTAGCCAATTAAACCTATCTACCTTTATTCCTAGATTACAACTAATTGGATTTGTTATTCCGTTTCCTAGTTTACCTAAACCTTGTCCCGGGCACCAACCCCACTGTTTCATTATCTTATATGCTGTATACGAACTATAAGGAATCGTGCCCCCTTCTACTCCATCACCTACAGTCTCACAAGCGGGACCTACTTGCTCGACTGCCTCGCGTTTCCCTGGTTTGAACCTGCCTGGCTACTCTCTGAAGCACTGCTCACTGGTGTATTCGAGTTCGTAGATACCGATGAGGGACTATGCCTAGGCGATTCCGAAGCCGATTCTGGTTCCCAATTGATTACAGGGTGATTAACTCGATTATAGCTGCCCTTAGCTGGATTTCTACCACGCCCACGCCATCTACCCCTAATGGACCTATGTCTACATTGTTCATGTCTACCCTCTAATACCGCTACCGTAGGCACATTATTGCGTGTGTTTCCTAATCCCCTCCTATTGGGCATTTGTCTGTACGAGAGGTTACCATTGTTGGTTTCCTGGCCTGCCTGAAGATTATCTGAAATCCCACTAGCAAGATTTTGATCGCACCCAAAAAGGAAGTCTGAAGCCGTTTCTATACTAACTACACCCACACGCGAATAAGTGTACCACATCCGCTGTATTTCCATAGGGTAGTGTCTCATAATATTAGCAACTAACGCGCTCTCTTCCAACGGTATAGTAAGTGAACTAACGGTTTCTACCTGTTCTGCGAAGTGTTCCCCCATATTTAATTTCCCGGCAATGTTGTACTTTCCGTTAATTATCCTATTTTTCGCAGCTTCTTGATGTTGTTTTGTCCAATACCTACGCTTAAAATCTATTTCAAAATCTTCAAAGGTTTTCCAGTTTTTACTATAAAGACTAAGTACTGTTTGTGCCGTTCCCGTTAGGCATTCTGAGATTACATCTATAAGTTTATCCTGTGCATCAATGGAATTAAGGTAACTGCGTAGTTTTGTAATGAACTTCATGGGATTTAAGTCACCGCTTCCGTTGAAAGTGGGTTTACTAATTGAAGGCTTCATTACATAGACGTTCTTAGATTTATTATTACAACAATTGTTCTCGTTCGTTGTTATACTACTCTGTACCGGTTCGGAATCATTGCGTGATACCGAACTTTCACTAGCCGCCAATGAACTTGATGATCTAGCATCTATGGAATCGATACGTTTTACTAATTCGTTCATTTTGTCTAACAGGACCTCGAACCCCCGCTGTTGCGACGCAATCAAATCTAAACTTGCCTGTAGCCCTAATGCTGCATCGGGTTCAACTCGCGGTTGCTTATTAGCATTGCTTTTATTTGCTGGTCCACCCTTTCGTTTTATACCACGAGTAGAGCTACCTTGTCCTGGCATGTTGAGACAGAGAGAATAATCGGGGAATGCACACGTCAATACAGATTACTGAATTACCTGCGTAGCTAACGAATAGCTTGTCTAATTATATTACACTCATTCAACCTTTAATGTAGCCAAGGAGGTCTAATTAATAATGTTTGCTACCCCTCTCCAACTTTTCAACTAGAACTACTATTTAAAGTTTAGTACTTAAAGGTCTTCCCAATATTTAAGTTTTCTTTATGGGTTTAAATTTTATTTTTTTATGTGATCGTCAAATTTCAAAATAAATGTTTCTACGTTGTGTTTATTCGCGAAGCTTTAAGTCGTATAGTAACCAGATAGTTTTCCTAGTTGTATCTACTTGTTTATTTTTCGACACAAAGTCTAGAATCCTAGGTCATGCGGCGCCACGTGTAATGGTATCTGCGATGCTATTCAAAGCCGGTTGGACAGACAACTACCTTAGCCACACACTCCAGAGTCACTTCCTCACAGAGAGGATCTGAACCACTATAACTTATGCACGTCGGTGACGAAGGAAGTTAATTCTCGACCTGAGCCGCGTCCGGCTCGGGAAGAGGCGCAGGACAGTCTCTCCTAAGCGTAAGTGTTAAACTAGGACAGGTCTAGTTTCTCAGGAATGCCAAAACTTCTAGGATCAATAACGTTTGCTACCCGCAACAGATTTGGATCCGACTATATGTCCCAGTATGGACAAGAGAGCATGTGAGTGCACGAGTGCACTGAGAGTAGAGGTGTCTTATTATTTTGATGTTGGTTTTGATGTTATAAGGCACCTTTCAATGACACAGGCGGCTCAATAGCCGTCAATTGGGGTGGCCACCCTGGTGTGTACTCTCGGCTCTTATGATAGTGGAATTAAGTTATCTGATGCAAGTCGTATAACGTCCGGTCTGTGCTGGCAATTAATCAGGCCTTATCATGCGTATGTTGCAGCATTCCCTCCCTCTAATTATTATTACGTATGTAAATCACGCAAAGGCAAGTTCTGAATTAAGGTGCAAGTTCTGTTTGAGATGAAAGTGAACCCCCTGAAATTGCGTCCGTAGAAGCTTTCCCCGGACTGGTTAGATCGCCTCTACATCCGCGTCAAAACTACCAATACACATCGGAGCTTTCCTTCCTGTAATTGATCCTAGTCGTCTATTAAGGCCAAGTTTATCAGGTACTAAGAAATTATGACAGCTTTAGGATAGTACCGGTTGTCTGTCCAAACTGTGATTTAATGATGGTTTATTACTTGGGATCGGGACAAATAATTAGGCCGTTATTTGAAATTAAAATCAGACTGTTTAAAAGCGTATTTATTGTACCGCAAGGCACTTAGAATTCTAATTGAATGACTCTACTTACGGTTCGGAAGGTTTGGACCACTGGCGAAGAAGAACCGCAAAGAAACTTGCCAGATTAATCTTTTGATCTCTTTTGAACAACTATTATTAATATTTACAATTCGATAAAATATATTCGAGTCCTTATTAACCCGAAGGGGACAACAAAACTATTCAGTTATCTATATTTACAGTTAACTAACCTGAAACACAGGCTAACTATCTACAAGGTACATATACAACTAAGTTACATAGTCTGTGTCTCCTAGGAATATCACGTAAAGTGGGGAGACCTTTAACAATAAGTTTAACTAATAATTATTTAAACCACTAATAAATTGTTCTTTTACACAAAAGTGAATCAATTATCACGCAAGTACGTTCTCTACATTAAAGGGTCGATTGAGTGCAATAGCTGGTCATGAGCGAAATACACAACAACACAGAGAAAATTACACAAACTGTACAATTATAATTATTAAATGTTCATATTTATAGGTCTAGCTGAGCACAAGTTAGGGCTGGTATCGCTTGGATTACGCTCGGCTAGAGCGTCGGTGGTTCAATACCGCCAGCGGTGAGAGTCGAACTCACTACGCTCACCAATAATACGAACATACAATATGGGTTACAGTTTAATCGGATGAAGCCTTTTTCAAATCAAATTTCTAAAAACAGTTTAGGCGTCGACGTCTCGCAGTTGTTATACAGTCAATCTTTCTATAACAGATCCTTTACAAGGGTTTAGATTCATCCGATTAACCTCCTTAAATATCAAGTACTTAGCTTTGGTTTAGCCGCCAAACTGCTGTACCACAACACTGAATTTACTCTAAACTATCAAAACAATAATGGCAAAATATTAGAGATATGCACAATGATTATTCACTAGGTACACAAGACCTCTGTTCTCTTCAGCGTCTCCCAGATCAGTGCCCGTCTTTCCTTACATACTGAATTAGGTAAACTTAATTACTAAGACTTTATTTACATCATACAATCTTATATTCTAACACAACGTCACAGGGGTCAACTTCATTTGACACTCCCTCTGGGGTTTATCTATCCCCGTCCCGTGAGGTGTTTTGTCTTGCTTCCCCTTACGCCGCAAGCTATTGTTATCTCCTTCGCCCGGAGATAGCGCTCCCAACTCCGGAGTCGCTCGCAGGTGTTCCGCTCGGGCTGTAAAAGTCGGAAAGAACCAAAGCAGTAACGGTATTGCATAATAAATCCCACGTCCAGATGGTCAAACTATCCTTACCAACTTTCATAACCTTTCTCTCTTGGTGCATTCCCCGAAACATCTATTGTCTAAATTCTCACGCACTTAGCGATAGCTTTTGGTAATAAATATGTTTAAAAGAGAAACACAAAATGTTTGGGTTAAACTGTTTATTGACTAATGCATTCTATTGTATCGATATTCGCTAATGTATTTCCTTTTAGTTTATTGCTCACCATGTGTTAAAACATCTTGGTTTTGGCAATTAAATAATTTTACAAGGTAGAGGAAAAATGTATTCTCAATTACCTATGGGCTTTCAAACACAAAAAATTAAACTATTCAAGTTGCCATTACATCACATACACGGTCAAAATTTGGGTTAAAATACTGTTAGAAATATCTTGATTCTGTTCGTTTGCCCATTCGTTGTGGGCGCTCGAATGGCGCGAATAGCAGAAAACTTGGAACATTAATATGTACCCCGATAGCGATCTCCAAACACCAATACTTGGTACGTCCTTATTGACATTCCTCCACAATAAAATATTTTCTTTATTACGACGGCGGCGCGTGTAATGATGGCGTTATTAACTATATACTCGTATTAGGTATATGTTAGGTAACTTTTTACCAATAGGTATGCGGCAAAGAAGCGCGAACTCGGTTGCTCGGATCTCGACATATTTGGTTATAGTTAATTAAATACTAATTCCACAGGCGGTCAAAGTCAAACTACTTATTCTTTATCCAAGTAAGCTTATTAATAAGCTTTTTCGAATCGTCTGATATTATCAAGAGAAAAAAAAATCTACTACGGGTTCTAACCCTACACCGTTTCCGAGGTATTTTTCAAACTCATGGGTTATTATAATCCTTAACTCCATTAACTAGTGTCACTTTCTACTTCTAACATAACATTATCTCATCACTTTAAGGCGAGATTTAATAAATGTTCCCCTGATTGCGGAAATTGTGTACGAATATGTAGGTAAGTATATAACAATGATATCGAAACTCTTAATCCTTGTTTATATTTATAAAGAAACATGCCGAGATCATTTTTGGGTAGCAGCAGTCTATTAGAATTCTGTTACTCTTTTTGGCGAAAATCACATAATTTACACATAGGTCTAAAATAAAGCTCCACGTATAGAACACGCATTAATTTTCGTACGAGCTTTAATTCAATTCAGCAAAGTTATAGGCCCAAAATTATTTATTTGGAGAATATAATTAAAATTAATCATGAAAGTCTAGACGCCCCGGGGTAGCATTAACCTACTCTTTCGTGCCGAGATAAGCAGCCGCTGCTAGAAATGATTATGATTGCTGTTGGCAAGAGCGGTTCGCGACTCGCGACCCAGGGTTATTCCTAGTATGTATCTATGCTTGACTGCTTGACTTTTTAAAATAAGTAATGATAAACCCTGTAACTAAATACTTACATAAGTTTATAAAATAGGAACACAGATGCCCCCGGCCACGACATTGGTCTAAGGCGACCAGCGGCGAGCGAATCCATGAGTGGGACCGGGATGCCGATATGAGTGCGAGAGGGAGCACCATACGTTTTCCGCTAATAATAATAATAGAAAAAAAAAAAAACCGCTGTGACAGTGACAGACGTGTTTGTATTACGATTTTGATAAATATTTATTTTATACGCGTTTTATACACCACAATTGCGATAAAACCATCCAAGTGACCCTGATAATGACGAAGATGTTAATATCACACAAAACTAACAATGAAAGTAGTCACAAAGTCGCAATTACCATTTTGACATTTGACATGTTGAACACGGCTAGACGCGTACAAGGAAATTAATTCAAACCGAATGAAAACAAGAAGTCGAACTAAAGCGGATTCCACCAGAAGCGCACGACCTCCACCTTCGCCCGCCTCGTCCAGCTCTCCGTCCACATCGCCGTCGGGCGATGAATTCGCCACAGCGCCCGACACAGACGGATCCAGCGACGAGAGCGGGCCGCCGCCGCCGCCGCCGCCACGACCACCTGCGCGACGAGGGCGGCCACCGCTGCCGGCACGCTTGGGGCCCGCGGGACATCCTGCCCCGCCCCCGGCTCCCGCTGCCGGTGGTGTAGTGCGTCGCATGCGATGGACTCAGGAAATAAATGAGAACTGCATGCGCGCCTACTACGAGGCTACAGAGGGGGGAACCAGACTAACCGCGTACCGTTCTAGGCTTCTGCCTCTGTTTCAGGCTCTTGAACCCGCCATCGCCGTATCGGAGCAACGACTAGCGGATCAGGTGCGGGTCATCCTACGTTCTAAACGTTTGGATGACTCGACACTTGATCGGCTTCGCCTGCAGACTCTTTCGACTCGCGCAGCTTCCACCTCGGCGCGGGACCCGCCCGCCACGTCGCCGGATCCGGTGCCAACACCCGACCTGGCACCGGGGGCGCCGCGGGTTGATCCCAGTGCCGATGAGGAGTATTTCGCGAGTCAGAGTGTAAGTACTGCAACTGATGAGCATCTGAGGAGGACTTTGGAGGAGGCGATTATGGAATATCGCTCCACACCTAATTCTAGGCCACGGTTACCACGCTTGCCCATGAATAGACGCAATCTAGCGTTAATGGGAGCCCTAAACGCTTTACTGGAGCCCTACATACAGTCCAGTAAAGATTTGGACGATACGCACTCGATCATGTACTGTGGGGCCATCGCGGCGTGCCGTGTTGCTCGAGTCAAGTTTCCGGACGCTGACCGTGCACCTAGGACCGTCGGGGGTGTTCCCGCATGGCAAGTGCGGATCGAGCGTCGTATCGACTCGTTTAGGACCCTCATTGCAAAGCTGATCTGCTTCAGGGGGGGCAATAACCGCCCCCGAGTAATGCGCTTTGTGAACCAGGCGTTCGCGGGAACGGGCATCATGCCTTGCGACTACATGGCCAACCTCACAGAGCGCATTGACTTTCTGAAGCAGAAAGTCTATGCATGGGCAAGCCGTATCCGCCGCTACAGAGAGCGTGTGGATCGATTTCAACAGAACCGCCTCTTCCAAAGTGACCAAAGGAAGTTATACCGAAGGTGGGAGGGAACCGATCATCATTTGTCCGACGCGCATCTACCGGATGCTACTGCCATGACTGATTTCTGGCGTAGCATCTGGTCGGTGCCCGTCGGACACATCGAGGGCGATTGGATGAACGTTGTTGAACGTGAGTGCGAGAGCATCGAACCTATGGAGGCAGTTGTCATCAGCCCTGATGACGTAAGCTGTGCCATCCGACCTGCCCAGAACTGGAAAAGTCCTGGACCGGACGGATTGCACAACTTCTGGCTAAAGTGGTTTCGGTGCTCCCACTCGCGATTGGCAGCGCAATTCCAACAAGCCATTGAGCTTGGTTCCCTGCCTCCTTCCTTAACAACAGGTGTAACCTTCCTGCTCTACAAGTCTGGTAGTACCACGGAACCGAAAAACTACCGACCCATCACGTGCTTGCCTACACTCTACAAGCTCCTTACATCCATTTTGAGAGCAAAAATTAACACGCACATTGTTGCGAACAATGTTCTGGCCTCTGCTCAAAATGGATGTAGGGTTGGGTCCCGTGGTACTAAAGAGCTCCTCCTCATCGACATGACCATTTGCCAGCAAGTCCGGCGTAACAAAGGGGCCCTCTCCGCCGCTTGGATTGACTACAAGAAGGCCTATGATTCGGTGCCCCATTCATGGTTGAAGAGGGTCTTGGAGCTGTATAAAGTTGATGCAGCTTTAAGATCCTTTCTCGGCGCGTGTATGGGGCAGTGGACCACAGTCCTTCGTCAACCAGGAGGCGGAGATGACCCCTCTGGCCCGCAGGACTTCATAAGGATCGAGCGAGGCATATTCCAGGGTGACAGTCTGAGTCCCTTATGGTTCTGCCTAGCTCTGAATCCCCTCAGCACCCTGCTGAAGGATTCAGGACTAGGTTGTCGGCTTCGGAGAGAGGGTGAAGTCATTTCTCACCTTCTGTACATGGATGATCTCAAATTATTTGCACCAAATAGCCAAGACTTGTTGGAGCTACTGCGAACCACGGAAGTTTTCAGTAGTGCCATCAATATGGAGTTTGGTGTCGATAAGTGTGCGGTTATGCATGTGCAGCGGGGGAAAGTAGTAAATTCAACAAATTTACAGCTTTCTGAGACAATGACGTTCAGATCTATCTCGGAAGCAGAAACCTATAAATACCTTGGTATGTCACAGTCTTTGGGTATTGAAGATATGGGAATTAGACAGGCGGTGAAGGAGCGCTTTTTCAGCCGGCTCACAAAAGTACTTAACAGTCTTTTGTCAGGAGGCAACAAAGTGCGCGCCTTCAACGCCTGGGTAATGCCCATACTCACATACTCCTTTGGCATACTAAGGTGGACTCAGACCGAGCTGGACGCCCTGGATCGAAGGGTCCGTACACTGCTTACCACACATCGAATGCTACACCCGCGCTCATCAGTTATGAGATTGTACATCCCGCGGAGGTGTGGGGGCCGCGGCTTCTTAAATGCCAAAAACCTCCACAACCACGAGGTGTACAATCTTAGAAACTATTTTCTTAACAATGAGTGCGGGATGCATCGTGATGTGGTGGCAGTAGACCGGAACTTGACGCCGCTCTCCTTGGCAAAAGAGAACTGGCGCAGACCTGTGGTACTAAGCACCGAGGACCGCAAGGCGGTATGGAAGAGCAAGGAGCTACACGGGCGGTTCTACAAGTCCCTCGCGGGACCTGACGTGGATCTGCTCGCGTCGGTGAACTGGCTACGATTCGGGGACCTCTTCGGAGAAACCGAGGGTTTTGCCTGTGCAATTGCTGACGAGGTTATCATGACGAATAACTATCGGAAATATATCCTGAAGGACGGTACGGTCGACATTTGTCGGGCATGCCGCCGTCCCGGTGAGTCACTCAGGCATATTATTTCCGGTTGTTCTCAGATTGCTAACACCGAGTACTTGCACAGACATAACCTCGTAGCCAGTATTATACACCAGCAGCTTGCTCTTCAATACGGCCTTGTGGACGTCGAAGTGCCATACTATAAGTACACAACTGCACCAGTTCTCGAAAATGGTCGTGCCACGCTCTATTGGGATCGACCTATCATCACGGACAGGACTATTGTTGCCAATAAGCCTGATATCGTGCTGGTAGATCGATTGCAGCGCCGGGCTGTGCTCGTCGACGTCACCATCCCCCATGATGAGAATCTCGTGAAGGCCGAAAAGGACAAGTCCAGTAAGTACCTAGACTTGGCCCACGAGATAACCGCCATGTGGGATGTTGACTCGACGATCATAGTCCCGATAGTCGTTACAGCGAACGGTTTAATAGCGAAGAGTCTCGACCAACACCTTAAGAGTCTCTCGCTAGATGGCTGGATCAAGGGTCGGATACAGAAGGCGGTAGTCCTGGACACGGCGCGGATAGTCCGTCGGTTCCTCTCTCTGCGACCTTAACCACCGGCAGCTTGGGCCCGCCCCGTTGCCGGCGGCACCCTAGTTTAGGTTTTTTATAAAGTGTTTATATTTTGTATTGTTTTTTGTATGTTGTATTGTATTTTAATTTTGTATTCATTTTATAAAAACCCTAAACTGAGAGAAAAGTTAAATAAAGAGATAATAATAATAACAACTTTTATTTCGGACGTAGTCCATATAACTAACTACTACATATTTAAAAATAAATAATACTAATTAATAAAATAATACTATATCTAAGACGTGTGGAGCTTAGTCCATCTCTGCAGTAGAGCAGAGTCCCACCTATCTACTAACGCCTTCAGGATGCTGTTGGAACTGCCTCGCCAACGGTTTAATAAGGAGGCACATCGCTTTCTCATGATTGCGTCGAACCCATCTACTTGCACCTCCGCAAACATTCCCGAGGCGCTGCAGTAGCGAGGCAGACCCATCAACATCCTGTAGGCATTATTATATTGTACTCGTAGGTCGCTGTACGCTCGCTGCGTAAAGCTACCCCACAGGCTGCAAGTGTAAAAAGTTTGGCAGTATGCTTTGAATAACGTTACCTTTACTGGAACTGTACAACGAGCAAACCTGCGGCATAGCATATTGCAACGAACGGCCAGCGCCCTACGCTCTCTTTCTATGTCAATATTATCGCTGAGGTCTTCCGTCACCCAATGTCCTAAATATTTAAATTTTTCTACTCTGGGTAGAGGTGTGTTATATAATGATATGTCAGGCAGATCGATGTAGGTCTTGGATTTTGGTTTAAAAACTATTACCTCACTCTTTTTAACATTATATTTAAGCCCATGATTCTCAGCGTATTTTTGACATATAAATATAAGTCTCTGTAATGCTCTAATTGAAGGGCTTAGCAGCACCATATCATCAGCGTAGTTCAAATTATTTATGCATACTCCACCTATATGACATCCGACCTTAGTGCTGCTAAGCTCTTCAATCAGACTATTTATGAAAATAGTGAACAGTCTGGGGGAGGTTAGGCCTCCCTGCCTTACACCGCATTGCAACCTGTACTCCTCGGAGAACGTCTCCCCCCATCTGACCTGGTTTTTCTGGTTGCTATACCAGTATTCCAATATCGCTATTATCTCAGATGGCAGAGTCGTATCTCTCTTTAGTTTATCCCACAACAGATTATACGATACCAGATCAAAAGCTTTTGATAAATCTAAGAATGCAGCAAATACGGGTGTTTTTCTGGTCGTATAGTACTGTACAGTCTGCTTGAGGCAAAGAATAGCACTTTCCGTGGACAAACCTGGCCTAAACCCAAATTGCGCATCGTTGAGGGATGAGTGCTTTTCTATTTGCCTATCAAGCAGACCGTCCAGTACCTTAGCTATAACAGATGCCAGCGATATAGGTCTGTAGTTGGATAAGCTAGATGAATCCCCAGTTCTATCCTTGACTATCGGTACTACAATGGTATGCATTAGGTCGTCGGGCAAATAAGAGTGACTCAAACACAGGGAATAAAACATCGCCAAACATCTAGGCAGGTGGTCACCAGCGTACTTCAAGTGTTCGACGCTGAGATCGTCATGTCCTGGTGATTTTCCGCCATCCATGCCTTTGATAACATTCGATACATCTTTAGCCGTAAAGATAATGTTACATATCGGCGAGACATCCGATCCAGCACCGAAAACCTGCGACGCTGACCCTAGTGGAGATTCTAGTCTAAAGTGTCTCCGGAACAGGTTAGCAATATCAACAGGCACATGCACTCCCTCCACACTGGCCGGGAGACTAGGTCTATGGTCCAGCTTTTTGGTGTTCTTCCAGAATTTAACAAACTTTTTATTTGAATGATGCTGTGCGATTATGTCCATTTTTATTTGTTCCGCATTGTTCTGGCACCATTTAAGCCTTGATTTAAATATTTTTCTGGAATTACACATATTGTGATAGTACACACCAGCTTTCGGCCTACCATGTGATAACCAGGCCTTGAACCATAGCCGCGCCTCCCTGTGGGCGTCCCTCACGTGCTTGTTCCAGCCTGGTACATGTTTGGTTCTGCCACTGTGCTTACTAGTACTCGTATATGTCAGTTCGGCACTTTTTGAGAGTGTATTAATAATTTCCTTATACATGTCATTCAATAGTAGCCGATGACTTGTATCTGAACATATTTTATTCGCACAGTTGCAGAAATCTAAATTAAAATCTATTTTCTTTAACTTACTATTACAACGGTCGCGGTATCTATCAATCTGACCAGGATCGCGTTCGCCCCATCTTATTTTATTACGTATCATATTGGCACACATTGGGTCTTGAGATACCAGTGAATTGATGTTACATTCTAATAAGACTGGATAATGGTCAGACCAATAGATATCCTGTAATACTGATACATTCGAAACTGTTGTCTTAGCCGCATTAGTAACAACGCAGTGGTCAAGCCATCGCCGACTACCGTGTGCTTCGCTTACGAATGTGAAAGTGTCCGCCGGTAAAATATCCATGTCTATGCATGTCCATGACTGATCTTCACAGAAATTATCAAGTTCATATGAAAATTGCTCACCTGGATGTGCATTGTAGTCGCCTAACATGAATACACATTGAATATCCTGGCTGTCAACGATTGCACTGATCTCACTCAGGCATTCCGTGAATTCAATGAGATTTTCATTTGTATCTGTGGGCATGTAAATGGAAAAGACAAGTAGCGAGCGATTGTGTACCACAATTTTGATCGCCGCTAAACGTACGCTCTTACACTGTACTACTGAAACTATCGGAAATAAATCCTTCCTCCATAGTAGGGCAACTCCACCGTGTGACCTGCCCCGCAACAGGCCGGCCGAAGAATCTACTGCAGATTTACCAGTAAACCCGAAATTGTCGTCAATGCTGTCCAAGAATGGTAAGTCATGGCTAAGGAGCCAAGTCTCCTGGAGGGCTACAATATCAGCTGACTTGCACAGTTTTCGTACACACTCGGTAGATCTCTTTATGTTTTTACAATTAAATGTAATTATTTTCAGAGTTTTATCCATTATTGTTTAACGGTCCTTTGGTGTCTGTTTTATTTATGAGACTTATAAAACGGCGATAAGATACTCCTTCAGGCCAAAAATTACTCTTCATAAATATCTCAATTTTACTGTTAGGCACGAATATCTTAAAGGAATTATACGGTTTTTGTATCTTCATGTTCATTTTAATAGGCAATACCTTTAAGTTCGTTTTCCTTACAATATAAGCTTCAATGTCAGATAAGGATACTTCCTTCGCTACATTATAAATATAAATAGGAGCACTGGATTCCGCCGCTTTAAAGTTATCCAGAGGATCTGTAGTCACTATTCCTTTTTGTCCAACGAAGGGGTCATTTCCTTTATGCTTCAGATCCAACTTTTTCTTACGAGTACACTTCCTGTTTGGTGTTTTCCATTCGCCATCTTTAGCAACAGCTGCGTATGAGGCTTTATTCTGTGGTTCAACTTGTACGGCCGTGTGTTTGGGAGGCGCATTATTTACCAACTCATTATGATTTTCTTGACGGTCAGACTGGTATGTAGATAAAGATGGCGACAGTAGAGAAGAGACAGAGGCGACTTCAGGCACAACTACAGTATCTATGTCTTGACGATTACTCTGGCCACTGTCGTCGTTTGACACTCTTTGTTTTACGGCATTGAAAGTATTGATATTATCCTTGGGGTTCTTTAAAGATGAGGAATTTTTTAATGTTTTTAAGTCTGTTTCTACAAGGTGCAAATGTTCATTAGTAGCATATTTCTCTTTAATATACCGAATCTCTTCTTTTAGAACATTCATATCTCGCATAAACGTAGTGACGTCAATATGATCAAAAGATACGGGTGGTAGTTTCCCGAGGTCTTTAGCTACAAA
Source organism: Thaumatotibia leucotreta (assembly GCA_025490895.1). NCBI lineage: Eukaryota > Metazoa > Arthropoda > Insecta > Lepidoptera > Tortricidae > Thaumatotibia > Thaumatotibia leucotreta. The sequence continues at coordinate 4,225 of JALPQI010006605.1, read as the reverse complement.
CATAGGGACTTCATCTTGATCTGCTACTCGCAGCACTGATATAATATCGTCGATGGCTCGCAAAGTCTTACCTTGTCCCTTTCTGACTTTGTTTTTAGCTCCAGGTAAGGATTCAAACAAAAGCTTTTTTGCAGTCACTATGTCTGAGTCTGAAAATGCGGTAACACAGATTCGACTGAGGCTCTCATCGTTCATAGTATGCAGCTTGTTATCAATAAATGCCAGAACTTCATTTATTACGATATTGCACGAGGCACATTTAACTACTTTACAGGCCATTCTCCCTTCTTCGCTCATACATGTTACAGCAGATCGGCTCTGGTCTTGCATTGATATTGCTGATTTGTTAACGGTATTTACGAATACAGTATCTTCAATATTTAGGTCCTGTTGTTCTAGTATAATCGATTGTAAGCTACATGGAGTCGTACTTGCCTTGGACGTACATGGTTTTGGAGTAATTGACTTTCTCGGTTGTTTTAGGGTACTTGGTTTTTCATAGCAGTTTCGGCATTTCCAAATTGTTCGGCTTTCCATGCTCATTAGCGAAAATCGCTTAAAGCTAACACCTAGAAAATCCAGGCATTCCAGGCAGTATTTCAATCGACACGCAGAACAGTCTAACGATTTTCGGGGCGCAGTCTTATTTCCACATTTACCACATGTCGCGGGCCCCATATTGTTTGATTTTGTTTTATATAATAAATTATCACTGTTAATTTAGACAATATAAAAGAAAGAAATGTGTAAAAATAAATAAATAATAAATGTTATTTACAAAATTTGAAAAAAATTTATTTGACACCTGACAGCTTTCTTTTTCTTAAGCCGGTTGCCTTAGACCGATGTCGTGGCCAGGGCAAGAAGTACTTAAGTTGAGCGTAGTTTTTAGAAAACCTGCGCCTGTAATCGCGTAAATATACAGAATGATTTTGTATTCACCTACCAAGGTTAATTCTGAGGTCATATTTTATTTATCTATATTTATCTTGAAGTCCAATTCAAGAAAAAAACTAGTTCCATACATTTCCGCTTACCAATATCTCAGGGTTTGTATGGAACATGGAACATCATTGTGTTGTGTGCTGTTGGCTAGAGCGGCTAGCGACCCAGGGTTATTCCTAGTATGTATCTATGGTTGACTATACAGGGTCATTTTTTATTTACCGGCCAAACTTTAGGGGGTTCTGAGGTCATAAAAAAATGTTCCATACATTCCCGCCTCCTAATCTCAGGGTTTGTATGGAACATCTGATTTTTTTTCTCGAATTGGATGTCGGTCCCATAGTAAAAGTTCATCAAAATAACTTCAGAATGAACTCTCTAAAATTTGGCCGGTGAATAAAAAATCAGCACTTGTAATCGGATAATGTACAGGTAAATTACCCGATTACAGGTGCTGGTTTTCTAAATATTACGCTCGTATATAAGTGTTTGTATTTTTAAAAATAAGTAGGTAATAAGTTGATCACTACTTATTTTAAAAGTTGACTATGTCTTAACTACATAACACGTTCAGGTCAATCAGAGGATTATAGATATGTTGAATCTTGAATGAACAATATTGTATGTAGAATATAAGTTTACATAATCTTACTCTAGTTTTATCTTCACATTAATGGTGCACGCTGTGTTTACCTGTAAGTAATAGTTACACTACTCCTCAATTTAACTAGCATACAATCTCTTACATGTACGAGCCCCGATGCAGCAATTTTTACAAATTTTTGAATATTTTAAAAATGATCACATTATGCTAATGATAAATTATATGAACGTTAGTCATGGTTAATGTACTACATTTCAAGAGACACGACAATCTGAAGTACGCTTTTGTTGTTGAATAAATCGATTTTAACAAACCAGTGTCTAAATTATATTTTCATTCACCACCGTAATTCCGCGCTTATAAGCTTGAGGCAAAATTCGCAGTGCATCAGGTGTACCATGTCGTCTTCAATATTAATGGCGTTCTTTACATTCATTGATTATTTACAAAATTAAAAATTGTGGAAAAAAATTAAAAAAATACCTCTCGTAAAACAGTTTTTTTTTATTCTGATTTATTAAGTCCAAATATTTTATACTCAAAGAAACTACTTTAGTACTACTATTGAATAGTGAAGGTTTTGTCTCTAAACCTTTTCCCCCGGATGAACGGGATAATCTCGAAAAACTGTCTAACTGGACGAGAACATATACATCGGGGCTCGTACGTATTGGTGTTTGTGTAATATATTGTTGGTGAACCTTAATAAATAAGATAAAAAATATATATAATTTGAATGACTTATTTTTTTGGAGGAAGGTCTATAGTACCGATAATTATTATGTCTAATCTATAAGCAGAGACTTGTAGGTAGTAGTGGGAATAACCCGTAACTCGTTGTATGGGCAGCGGGGTAGTTAGAGGCACTCCATCCCGGGTCTATTATTAAGTTCTTAAGGGTATATTCACTAATGGTGCTTGCTCCGTATACCTGACTAATCTTGGGATAACTCGGATTGCGTACGCGAGTAATTAAACTAGTTAATTAGGAACGTAAATAACAATTTGCTTAGACCTTGTCAATAGCGGAGCTCATAATGAGATAAGTTTAGTCATACGTACAAGTAATTTTCAGTCGATATTAACTTTTATAAATAATTGTGTTTAATTAATGAGTCAATAAGGCAGGGCGTTTTTAGTTCTGTCCTTTTACTAATTATTTAACTTGCTAATGACGAGGAGCGTTGGAGCTGATAATATTATCTCGTTTTCAATTCCCATTTTTGTATAGATTTGTTTGCATTATCTTATTTACATTTTTAAATTACTGTTGTTTCATTTGTTTATGCTGTCGCCAGTTTTCTGTAAGCACCATCAGATAGTTAATCCGTGCCGTACCTACTGAGTTACTTTTGGGTGTGCGTGCTCAATCCGATTAAAATATTGTCACTGAATGGCGGCAAGTCGCTAACAGTTCATTATTTTCCTTAGGAAACAAAAATAAATTCTTGTTTCGGTTGTAGTAGCTACTAGACATCAACTCGATGACACGAGGCTTTAACGACAAATTACTTATTCGAATTACTATATTTTTCAACAAAGTTAGTTTTCCCATGCCTATTAGTCTCAATATTATGATGTGGAAATTTCTAAATGTGATTATTATGTAAATATTGATGAGAATCAACATCGGCCACACATAATTATAATAAAATGTATTATTAATTAGTGAATTGAACTTTAGTAAATTTTACGCAACATATGAATTGCCTCTTAAATAACCGTTCGACCAAATTATTGTGACAATATTGTTATGTGAGCCGCGTTTGCCATTTCACAAAGTCCGTTAATTGAGCAATATGCAGTTGGCAATAAAAATGTGCAGAACGTAGACATTGTGATTCGTTTACGTAATGGAGAAACGAGTGTCCGAGAGCGAGTGTGGCGATGCGTGTAAGTGCTCCAGATAACCCCCCTCCCTGCAGGCTGCGGGACCTTTCTCCGGCAGCCGGCCAGTGACACAGTGACCGTGTTACCGCAGGGCCTATGCCATGCCCCAATACAGTATCGTCGTGCCGCTACTGGCCGTGTCGTGTCTCCTACCGGCGTCGCGGGCGCAGGTCGTAAGCGCCGACGCGAACCTCTCGTTTGCTGAAAACGTGTATATCAAACTATCCGGTGCATGTGAGTGTTAAGTAGTTACTTAAAAGTGAGATTCTACTCAGTCGGATATCCTTCATAACACCTGATTTTGTTTCAGGTAGAGCAATTATGGATCTTCGGTACAGTTCGATGAATGCGAATGATGAACTAGTTAAAACAATGAAAATCGTTTGGCTCAGTGGAAATGAGATGAAAACATATCCTATCGATGAATCGTTCAAAGCCTTGACAAAAAGCACGATGTTTGATATCACCAAACAAACCAAGGTCATTATCCACGGATACAGAGATAGCTCTCAGTCGCAAGTGCCCTTGGAGATGGCTAAAGCGTACAATGAAAAAGCTATGTTTAACGTTTTGATGGTCGACGCGGAACAATTGATTAATAAGGGTTATATATTTTCTGTACACAACTCCCGTTTAGTCGGAAAACGGCTCGCTAATCTTTTGGCCAATTTGGAAAAGTTCGGAGCTAATGCGGAGGATTTTCATCTACTCGGCATTAGTCTGGGAGCGCATATCGCCGGATGGGCGGGGAAATATTTTCGTCGGTACAAAGGCCGCAATTTGGGC
>JALPQI010006604.1:0-50691 GCA_025490895.1 Thaumatotibia leucotreta | reverse complement strand
TGTGCAGGTAGCTAGTTTACAGTAATAGTACGATTTATATTTAATTAAACAAAAATAATTCATACATAAAACCAGTACAGATAAAAATAAATACCTATAACATTAGAATATATAGCATAAAATAAGTATAGTGAAAAATTATATAAACATAAAACTTAGTACTAAAAATATGTATGAAAAACAATATTATGAACATAAATAATTCTATGTGATGATGATTATGAACAAAGATTATTCTAAATACCGATCATTATGAAGTTAAATTGTATAAGAAAAATTTTCGGAGTTCCAATAATCTAAGTTGCAATTTTATAAATACTTTGGCGCACCCATCGACCGGTGTTACCGTTAGCGAGTCGATGTCACAGTTTGAGATCCCACAGTCGATGGATGTTGCGCAATCAGCGGTTTCGCGAGTAGGAAAAGATACCATATTTTGACACCCGTATGTAGCTAACATATCGCTAATACGCCGTTTCATGCTATTTTCGGTCAAAAAATCAACATTATGGTCACCGATTATGAGGAACCTTTTGTTTTCGTCGGTAATTAAATTCAACAATAATTTTAATTTCTCCAAGTAAATGTCAAAACATCCATTTCCTGTTCTATATAACACAATAATAATCATTTTCATACTGGTAACTTCTATTGCTGCATATTCAAAATGATATTGCACCGCGAAAGAGTGTAAATCGCTTCGTTGCCTATAGTCTAAGTCGTCCTTTACGTATATCGCGGTACCGCCATGGGCGATGCGCGTGCGGCAGTAATAATTTGCGAGCGAGTACCCTCGTATTTTCACTCGTGCAATTTCATTCTTACGACACCAAATTTCACTAAATCCTATTACGTGTGGTTTTTCCTTGCTAGTTACAATGTCAATCAGTGATGTTTTACCAGTAATGGACCTAACATTTTGATGGATAACTACAAAATTTGAGCCTAACTTATTGTTGTTACATTTTGTTTTGCTGGCAAGTTTTTTGTCTGTACAACGTTGAACAATCGAATCGATACACCGGATGGCCAGTTTTTAGTGTCTCGTACGATCTTTTGCTTGTCTGCTGGCACATCAAGGCGGAATGACGCGTATTTACCTCGTGTAACCACCAGTTGCTCACACACAGGAGACGGGATACCGAACCTGGACTTCACGTGTAGGATCACGTCGTTCACTGTGGTGTCTTCGCTGAGGTTGAAGACATGCAGGCTTGAAACCCTATGAATACTTCATATAGATTAGCAATAATCACTAAACTCTCGTGAAACTCATTCATATTAAAATTATATTTCACGCGTCGAACATGCTTGACATGTTTGCAGTCTTCGTCGCGCAGCCATGGCGATTGGCTCTTGAAGAAGCTCCTCATGTACGGAGCGAAACATGTCGAGCATTTTTGGCCTTAAAAACGTGAGTAACCCGCGTGGAATATAATGTTAATATATTTAATGTGAACTCGCCCGCTGCACATGTGCTTGTGCAAGATGCCACCAACGTGCCACCAACTATCCGTACATTATCCCTTAAAAGGGCAATGGTAATATATTTACCACCTCATTTTGAAACTTATTCTGTGACTGAATATGTGTCAAAGCCAATGAAATTTAGGTGTGACTGATGCCTTAGTAAGGGTTATACATTATAGAATACGAGTATACGTATATTTAAAGTTTGAATCTAGTATTAAGGTTAAAATCCTCAGTAACTTCGCACATACTATCAATTAGAACACAAGTCAGCCACTGTTAGTTCCGTTGGAAATACATTTATTAGTTTAACCTGGTGCATAATTAATAAAGTTTCAGCTCCGAGTCTGTTTATCAGTGATACTACGAGTACGTTCTGGTATGTTCTGAAGTTTAATTATTCCTACTGTGCTATCGCGAATGAGGTTACGTTGTGCACTGTATGTGCATTGTAATAAAGGTCGGTGCTCAGTTAATTTTTTAAGGGCTACCCCAGATTTGGAACGCGGGTATGTTTTTTTTGACTTACCGACTTAAAATGCCTTGTACTTGGCAGTGTATCTTATGAGATACATACTTTTTGACCCGCTTTTTGTATTTTTTTTAAAGAAAGAATTTTTTACTCTGCACTGCAGACAGGAGGCTAGAGTTTAGGGTTAAGCCATGAGTTCACATATATTTTTAGTTCAAATTATTGATATTTATTAGTTTAGTATTAACGTAGGAATAAATCTATGAACGTGTTTTACGATATCAGTCAAAGACAACAAATGCTATTGTAAGTTGAAAGTCAGCCATATTTGTTTACATTTTTTTCTTTGTCTACTGTCGCGCGGAATACATCATCAGGCCTAGCCAAGTTGCCATTCTGCGATCGTATACGATAAGCGATAAGTCATGTGACCGTAATAATATATGGAAATGGTCACGCGACTTTTCGTACTAATCTGTCATTCTCATACATTTATTTACTTATCGAATTTAAACTTTCGTGAGACATAATAACTATAAATATTAAACGGTTAAACTCACGTGTATTTAGTCACTACGCGCGACGTGTTTCGGAGAGCCTAGGTCTCCATTATCAAGCACAGCCTTCGATCACGCCTCGCAACTCACGAACGCGGTTCGTACTGTCGATCAACGCGCCGCCCGCTGCTATGCTATTCTCTTATTCACACATTCGACGCTGCGTTCGTCAACGAGCTCAACGTCGAGACAGCCTTGTCTAAAATTCTAGCTGTTTTATTTGACATTAGGAATCGAGGTTGTGGGCGAGTTCGTCGCTGTTTTTCGTTAGAGAATACGAAGTTCGTACATTAAACGTCAAACTCTCGACGCAGTGTAGTTCCAGCTCACGCCGCATTCGCCGCCGAGCACTAGTGTCGTTTAAAGTACATTACTGAATACCATTTTTAGGTTCGACGCTGCCGCAGCGCTGACACAGCGCTGACAGCAAGGCGGTTTCCTTAGTGAATAACACTGCTGGTCCCGTAGAGACTAAATGGGTCAAAATTCTTTTCATTGTCTTATTTTATACCACTCTGTCACGCTTTTAGTTGCTGTTTCGACTCAGTATGTAAAAAAAATCGGTGTTCTTGTATTTATTTTTCAATCTACATTTTTATCCATACATCAGAAATTGAAAACAAAACATCGTCTGATACTAAAGACAATGAAAAAAAAATATCGTCACCGGGATTCTAACCCGGAACCTCCAGCTTCGTAGGCAGGGACACTACCAACTTTACCAACTAGGCTACGGAGGCTTACAAATAAGAAAGAAAAAACTGATGAATAAAATAAAGAACGAAGTATAGAATTACGTGGGTTGTAGTTTGTGGTATTGTGTGTAACATGACAGGCAATTTGGATTGCGTTTTGGAAAGTGATCATACGAAAATTGGTTAAAATGAGAAAAATATCTTAACAGATTGAAAATTTTAATTGGATGTAGTATTTTTGTTTCGTGTGTTACCCACGCCACTCACCTTTTTTTGAAATAATTTTGACCCAAATATGTCGCGCGGAGTGACTTAATACACGTGTAATACAATACACGTGTATTTAACCGTTTATTTATATTTACAGTAATTATTTACTTATCGTATGCGATTGCAGATTGGCATCTTAGGTTAGGCATGCAGATTGAATACACTATCATCTGTAAACCAGAATATTCTCGAAATCCTCCTAGTTGGAGCGATATGCTTTGACTAAAGTTGTAGCCGCAAAGTTTTACTTGTGTTTGAGAACTAGCTCTTTGACTGTAGCCACTTTGAAGGTACCTTGTCGACTGTTGAAGTAGATTTTGACACTTTAAGTAGATCATTTTTGGTTGAGGAAATTCGTAATTAAAGATAAAACCGGCCAAGAGCATGCCACGCCATGATGCTCGGTGTAGGGTTCCGTAGGTAATCAAAAACGGCTGAGCCGATTATATTCTAAGTAAATAATTTTGTTTTGAAGTACTCTTTATGATTTGGGTCATTGTCAGTCCGAAAAACAAAAGTTGTCCACTCGGTGGTCAAAAGTTAACAGCGTTAAATCTATGTTACGGTTTGATTATATAGGGCTATACTCGTAGACCGGGAAACCTAGTTGTACCGTCAATTGTGTTATCCCAAAATTTGGACAGGAATTCCTTAACTTTAGGTATGTCCACCGAAAAGACGATAACCTAAATCTGACAATGGCCCATTTTTGTTCGTATTTTTTAGACTTACGGATCAAAAGTTATAAGGAGGGAGGAGATTTTTTTAAAAGTCTGGAGCGAATATATCAGAAATCATTGACTTAAAGAAAAGTGTTAAGACCCCTAATATTTTTAAAAGCCCCTTTTTAATGTATATTGACTACAGTTACCCCTTTTTTTCTGGACTAATAGTGATGGTATTATTTCGTTAGTTTTGTGAAGTAACTACAGTGTGTGCCATTTTTATCTGGTCTTCCCAAGTCCATCCGTTAGTAACTTCTAACGCATTATATAGTTTACCACCCTTGGAAACGCAGCTGAGGCATATCGAGATTATCGATATGCCTATACAGTGTGTAAACATGACAGGGCTTTTATGGAAACCGAGGAATACGATGCAGATTTTTAGCCAACCGTGAACATTATTCGATTCAAAATGCTAATTTTAAAAGTGATTAACTTTCTAAGAAAAGTTAATTAAGAAGCAATGTACCTACTTCAAAATTAATCGTTAATTTGCACTTGACAATGACAGATCGCACCCACTCACAACACAACGTTTGACAACTAAGTAGTACACGCGTCACATTGATCTTTCGGAGGAAATAAACTTAATTAAAAATAAAAATAAATAAAAATAAAATAAATATATTGGGACATCTTACACAAATCGACCTAGTCCCACGGTAAGCTCAATTAAGGCTTGTGATGTGGGTACCCGGCGACGATATATATAATAGATAGATACATATAGATACTTAAATACATAGACAGCCAAGACCAAGGAACAAACATTTGTGATAAATAAATACACAAAGAATGCCCTCGCCGGGATTCGAACCCGGAACCTCCAGCTTCGTAGGCAGGGTCACTACCAACTAGGCTAGGGAGGCTGATAATTGTACGGTCAATTTAATTATTTGCCAAATATTAATACTTGAAAACGATTGCTAGTAATGCGTATTATTACACATTTTCGCAAAAGCCCGGGCCATGGTAACACACTATATAATATGAACCTTTTGTTTTCCGTATCAAAGCAACAGCGGCCCTAGCACATCTTGTGATTGACAGCAACTCGCGACCCCATCACGGTTCGTTTTGTAATACTGTCTCCTTTCTTCTAGATTTTAAAAAAGCTGGTAATAAATAAAGAAATAGCATAGTCCCCTGAAAGTTTCCTGACGACAGACCAGGATGCTTAGCCAAGTTGCCAATCGCTAACGCTTAGTAGCGTATCGTAGTTTTCCCTCTCTGTCACTCTTTACAAAATGCTAATTTTAAAAGTAATTAACTTTCTAAGAAAAGTTAATTGAGAAGCAATGTACTTCAAAATGAATCCTTAATTTGCACTTGCAATTGCATTCTGCAATGGTATATGATAAGCGATGAGTAATATTATGAGAATGACAGATTCGAACGAAAAGTCGCGTGACCAATTCCATACATATTATAGTCACGTAACGTGACTTATCGTATACAATTGCAGACTAGCATCTTGACTTCCCCAGTCTCAAATCATTTCCTACACGTTTTTGCACGCTAACGGGGACAATATTATCCTCAACCATCAGTATTGCAGCAACTATCACCCTAACTCATAAACGTCTGCTAACTTAATAAGCCACTTAGTACTGTTTGTCCCTTTCAGTCTTTTCAATATACCTATATAAGATCAAAAGGGACAAACGTTTATGAATAAAGGGGTATACGTATAACGGTCGCTCCAGCAGAAAGCGAAACGCAAATATCGAAAATTTAATATTTCGAACAACTACTCGCCAGACCCATCAGCGAGTTAGTAACTTTTAACTCATTAAATAGTTAACAGTTTGCCACCCCTGGCGAAACAGCTGAGACTCGAGTACTGCAGGAATCCATTTTACAAACTAGCTTCTAATATCCTTTGGCCGTCCAAGGAACTTTTGAAAGGTCTTGGTTTGAATTGAATAAATGCATAGCATGCTTCGTGTTGTTAGATTTTTAAACAAAGTTGTGTTTTTGTGTAGTTTTTCTCAGTAGGGAAAATTTACAGTTTTCGCATTCAAATATGTACAGTCGCCATCATCAGATGGTGATACAAGATAATTAAACATTAATCTATTAATAATTTTGAAAAACTTTTACTACGTGACCAAATATGGAAACTCGAGAAAAATGTCGTAGCTTTCATACATTTTGGCAACTTGTCTTAGCCCATTTCTATGGAACAACAATAAAAAAAAATGTCTTGGGACGTCTTACACAAAACGACTTAGTCCCACGGTAAGCTCAATTAAGGCTTGTGAAATGAGTACCAAGCGACGATATATATAATAAATATATACATTTACATAAATACATATAGATAGTTAAATACATAGACAGCCACAACCAAGGAACAAATGCTTGTGATAAATAAATACACAAATAATCTCCTCGCCGGGATTCAAACCTGAAACCTCCAGCTTCGTAAGCAAGGCCACTACCAACTAGGCTACGGAGGCTGACAATAGAAGAGTTGTTTGTTTTTCTTGAGTTTTCATATTTGGTCCCCTAATAAATTCAAAATTATTTATTTCTAATCTCATAACATTGTTAAAAGATTAATAAATACTTTATACTTAGAATTAATTAAGATTAGTGCCATTTTTTTTAATAAAATAAAAATACAACAATCTACTAAACACACACAATAGTACATTACTACCGAGGCCGGGAAGTGACTGGTTGCCGGCCGAATATATGTAGAAGGCCGAGCGAAGCGAGGCCGGATAGTATTCGGACGGCAACCCGTCTCTTCATGGCCGAGGTATGTATAATGCTTTTCTCAAACATGCAATGAAATGAAACAAAAAATTGTATCTTCTTTCTAAGAAATTATAAGTCAACTACATAATTAAGTCTTCGAAACACAACAAAAGTCAAATACGACACCGACACCTCATTTTTTTTAAGATTGACCTGTTTGAAAGTTGCAAATTTTTACTTAGAAAAAAAGCGGTATTAGACGACGCGGTCGGTTGGGTCCAATTAATCGCATGCGATGATCGGGGCCGACGGATCGTGCCGTATAATACTGCTTTTTAAATATTATTTTGAGTAGTTATTGTACATTTATTTTAAATTACATAATTTAAATACCTAATTATAACTGCAAAAATTTGCCAATATATTTTTTTAATACTAATATTTCTTACAGATAATTATTGGCTAAAAGCCAAGATGCCAGGTCACAACCCTATGTCAAATGAAAATTAAAAAAGAGGCACTTGCCGGCCTAGGCCGGCAACGAGGTACTTCCCGACCACTTTTTAGGCACGTAACTACAACATTTCATTGCATGTTTGAGAAAACAAAATTACAGTATGAGGTCATCTAGATACACCATTTCTCAACATCTGTTGCTGCCACATGCAGATCGTTCCAGTGTTTGATCAATGATCAATGCTGCATCTACCTGCTAAAAACTTGTTCAAAATCCTTAATAGATTCATGTTTCACTATCTCGAAACACCACATTTGTAACACTTTGTAAAAAAGAAATTGACAAGCATTTATTTTATCTGACAGAAAGGATGGTGAAAGAGGCCCTTAATCTGAAATAAAAGTTACATTGTACAAAACATCCAAAGGACCTAAAGTGTACAATTTACGGCGGCTCAGTAAATTGCATCTAACACCTAGGTGTAAGTCTGAGGCCGTAACTAAGAAAGCACTTTACGGCGGCCGTAATGCAATAATGCACAGACGCGGCTGTAACCCAATGACAACCCTTGTAACTATGTTACGGCGTTCTTGTCACTACTGAGTACGTAGTCGGTAGTTATTGCTTTAGTGGAAAGGAACAAGTTTTTGTATAAATCTAATTACTTCATTTAGCACAAAAGCTATTCAAGCAAATTATAGTTCCTACTTAACGTGTAAAATGAGGGCAAGTTTGATAAAAACGTAAAATTGGCAATATCTCGAAAACTGTCCAACTTTTACTAAGGTCATGTTATGTTGGTTAGGTACCTCTTGGGTCGACCTACCTCGGGTGTCAGGGGGATCCATTATTTATGGGACACCCTGTACATTTATGAATATAGGAACATATAAGATTATTATTGAATATTACAATTATTAGTGCGACAAAGCCAATTACACAGTGTACTGATGTAAACAAAAAAAATGTGAGCTACTCTTTAGATAATACAATTAGCTTAGATTCACACGGAGTATTCTTTATCCCGTATACAGTATTCGAGATTTTCTCGAACGTCGTATTAACAATAGACTTTGTGTAGTACCGTTACCGTTCACACGCATTCTCGAATACGGTCTACGGGATCCGTGTGAACGTTATTATTCAAAGTCTATTCTAGTATATCTAGTCACTACGACGTTCGAGAAAATCTCGAATACAGTATACGGGAAAAATACTCCGTGTGAATCTAGCCTTAGGGACCAACTGTCTTTGACCAAATACGCCAATTTCGTAGGTAATGACCCAATAACTATTATCCTGTGTCCTGCGACCATATATAACATTGACGTCTAACGCCAGCGCAAAAATATTCTCAAAAACGATTGTTCAATTGTGCTAAGATTGGCAAAACATAGAGCTTTTCTTAACACCGCGCATATTTCCGCGCAACAAATGTTTATAGAATATAGCTTATATAGCCAATCAAAACTTTGATGAATCAATCACAACTATTTTTAAATGGCGGTTTAAGTTTTTATAGGTTGATATTGAAATTCATTGCCGTGATGCATTGAAGAGGGGGTGACACTTGTCAACTAAAATTCAGGACCGATTTTGAAAGGCAATTTAGTATAGCGTGCGGCTTCCATGTTTTATTTGTTCGTAGCCTGCTATGCTATTCTCTTATTCACACATTCGACGCTGCGTTCGTCAACGAGCTCGACGACGAGACAGCCTTCACTTCGACGTAGAGCGCAGCGCTGCGAAAAACGGTATTCACTAACGTAGAACAGCTCGTCGTCGAACTGTAGGCGGCAACTCTCGACGCAGTGTAGTTCCAGCTCACGTCCCATTCATCGCCGAGCGCTAGTGTCGTTTAAAGTGCATTAGTGAATACCATTTTAAGGCTCGACGCTGCCGCAGCGCTGACACAGCGCTGATAGCAAGGCGGTTGCCTTAGTCAATAACACTGCTGTGTCCCTAGATTTCGCGGAGCACTCTATTTTCGGTGCTCCAAAGAGACGGTTGCTTGTTCGTTTGCGGTCTGCGATGGGAATAGTACTAAGCGTTCTGAGCTGTTCGAGAATGTTCCAGGTCGAGTTTTCATGCTAAAGTTGAAGCTTTTCATCCACAATGAGGATTTAATGGTTAGTAATTGGGACACAAATTTGTTGCTTCTGTGTTTAATAATGATGTAATTTAGTCAGCCTCCGTAGCGTAGTTGGTAGTGACTCTGCCAACGAAGCTGGAGGTTTCGGGTTCTAATCCCGGCGAGGGCATTATTTGTGTATTTATTTATCACAAATATTTGTTCCTTGGTCTTGACTGTCTATGTATTTAAGTATCTATTATACATATATATCGTCGCTTGATACCCACATCACAAGCCTTAATTGAGCTTACCGTGGGACTAGGTCGATTTGTGTAAGATGTCCCAAGATATTTTGATTTAACTAAAACGGTGACACAAGATAATAAAACATGAATATATAAATAATTTTGCTATGGAAACTTTTACTATGGAACCAAATATAAGAAAAAAAACCGACTCTTCTATTGAAATGTGCTAAGATAGTTTGACCAAAATGCGTCGATTTTTTTCTTGACTTTTTATATTTGTGCCCATATGAAAAATTGTTCAAAATCAAGAATGGATTCGTGTTTTATTTTGTATCACCATTTTGATAACACTTTGTATGTCCGCTTGTATGTTGTTGTGTTTGCGTTTCCTTTGTTTTGCCTTCACGTATGCCACTAATCACATTTTCATTGTTTTAGGTATGTTGGTGTCTTACGAGGAGTCCTGGGAAATTGACGATAAGTTGGTATAAGTACCTACACAATCATATCCTAAATATAGATATTCGGTCGTAATAGAAAAAAATACAGTTTTCGAACCTTACTGTCATACAAAATGTATGAAAAAATGGTATCGGACTGGAAAAAATATTTGGGACAATTTTTTTCTCCTATCGGAACAGCTCGTGATTAAAGTGGAAATCACATTAAAAGTTCCAATTAAAAAAAAAGTGTGGGAGCAACTTTAAAAAAAATGCCCAATAGATCGATTAATCATGTAGAGTCGCTATCTGGGTGCGTAGACAGTTGCCAATCGCTAAAGCTTAATCATCAATTGTAAACGAAAAGCAGCTAACCGTCTTTGTCGCACTAATATGAAAGAGTGACAGAGAGGGAAAACTACGATACGCTACTAAGCGTTAGCGATTGGCAACTTGGCTATGCATCCTGATATATCGGTGCTAAAAAATATCTCTTTTCTAATGCCATGGCAATAGATGCCAGCATGCTTAGCCAAGTTGCCAACCGCTAACGCTTAGTAGCGTATCGTAGTTTTTCCTGTCTGTCACGCTTTCATATTAGTGTGACAAAGACAGTTAGCTGCCTTTCGCTTACGATTGACGATTAAGCGTTAGCGATTGGCAACTTGTCTAAACACCCTGCTCAGATATTTGTGGTCACTTGAGCCGCGTCGATAATTGTAGGTAAATATTAATGCAATGCGAATGCTACGCGAATGTTATGTATTTATAAAATTGTTTTATGCAAAAGCGTATTTTATGAAATTTATAATTTGATACTATCGAGCCATTTTTTTATGTGATGCATTCCTTTTAGTTAGTGCTTTAATTTTATAAATCTATAAAGAAAAGTGTAAGGGATTGGGACGCGTAGAACATATTGAGATTGGTACCTCGCAGGGCCAACTGTTTAACTACATACATTATGCCGATAAAGGAAACGCGAAATAACTACTTATTTTCAATCAGACAATGTGAGACTTAAGGTCTCTGCCCACTAACCCGTACCATACCATGACCGTAGCATGAACGTATCAGACAAAAAACTATTCTGTGTATTGAAAAGTATGAGACTATGCCCACTAGGACGTTCCGGCGCCGGCCAACACAGTCTCATACTTTTCAATACAAAGACTATTTTTTTGTCTGATATGGTATTGGTACGGTCTAGTCAGAGATTTTTACTTGTAAGAGTAATTGAATGCTTAGATAGGTAAGTTCCAAAATCAGAATTTTTTTGACAATTATACAAGTATATGCATATTGTAATAGTTCGATAATTTGTATAGCTCTCTGAATCGCTAAACTGAAGCAGTAAAATTGGGCAAGGCACACGTAGAACCGATGGCCGTTGGGGCGGAAAGGTTCTCGACTGGCGGCCGGAAAACGCAGCAGAGGTACTTCCCCTACAATATGGACTGATGACCTGGTGAAAGTCGCAGCAGACCGCTGGTACGGTCATTGTGGCAATCTTTGGGGGAGGCCTATGTTCAGCAGTGGCTGTATTTCGGCTTTTCGATGATGATTATTATTACTTGGGCATTTTATTTTGTTGCAGTTTTTTCAAATTTTCCAAATTTGTATGTTTTCTAATCAGAATCGCGAGCTTTATCAATCCTCATTAGCAGAAAAAAGTGTCCCGAAAATTCCATACATTTTCTTGTTTTCCACTGAAAAATTGTAATGGATTTTTTCTGGGACACTGTTTTTTTCTTTCAGGATCGAAAGAGCTCTTGATACTGAGTAGAAAATTAAAAGAAGTCCAGTTTGGAAAATTTAATAAAACGACATCAAAATAAAAATCTGCGAACTTTATGAATTATGATTTATGATACCGGCAATGATTTTTTCCTACAAGGAAATTCGCATATTCCATTCCAATTCCGTGTAAGCTTAAATGGCCCTTACGAGATTTCGGCATTCCATTACCCTAATTATCGTATTGTTAATTTATTACCCAATAACTCAACTTCCATATTACTATACCGTTAAAGTCCAATTTCGCTTAAGCACTTAGAAGATGAAATATGTAACAGAGGCGTCATTGTATACTCTAGGGGCCTTGGTGTATGTTCATTGATTTAAAGAATTTGGGTCACGTACAGATTACAGAAGAATATTTCTGTTTCCAGTAATAATACGTGTAATATCTTTTTTTTGGTGTTTTTCGGTTTAATCTTTGCTCGGATTTTCATGTATTCTTTCTGAAAATGAGGAAATTAATATATTGAGTCAGTGATATTCGTAATCAGTAGTTGTTTTCTAAAATATAATACCTATATACGAATAATAAGAGGCTTAATGATAATCATCAAATAAAAAATTAAAAAAACCGACTTTAACAGATTTCTCCAAGTTCCCATCATCAAACTCTGACTAAGCGCCCACGGTACCAATTCGGTTTTTCTTGGTCGATTGGCTTGATATTGGGTTATTCGTACATTTGTCGTATGTACACATGCAAATTTTGGACGTATATGGTTTTCTCATGGATGCCGTTGTCAGAACTGGACCAAATTAAAGTAAGACCAATCGAGATCAGCTATCAAATAATGTGACGAGTGGCCATGATTTATGATAAAATCGACACGAGTTACGAATTTCGTTTTTTGCACGTGTCTCGTACGACGTTTTTTAGTGCAGATGGCCCTCCGAAGGCCGAAGTTTTGGACCTGACATAAAATTACACACTTCTCGCACTAGAGCCTAAAAAAGGCACCATCTGTACTAAAAATGCCCTTTTTAGTGCAGATGGTGCCTTTTTTAGGTGACTCGTGTCGATTTAAAACACTCCCTCACTCGTTTCGAATTTCATGTTTTTCGCACTTGTGTGGTAATGTACTATTTTGAGTTTTAAAGTAATGATTGACCTTAACATACAGCTTATCGTATAAGTCTAGGGCGGACGTGTGTTGCTAGTCCATTGCTAAAGTAAACATATAATGTTAGCGTAGTGAGTAACTATGTATGACTCATGCCATACATGCACAAGATAACCGCAACCCAGAGCATTTAAATAGACTAATCATAATATAAAATGCTCTGGATGCTTAGACAAGTTGCCAATCGCTAAAGCTTAGTAGCGTATCGTAGTTTTCCCTCTCTGTCACTCTTTCGTATTAGTGCGACAGAGACAGTTAGCTGCCTTTCGTTTACGATTGACGATTAAGCGTTAGCGATTGGCAACTTGTCTAAGCACCTAGGTGCATTCCACGAAAGACTCTACTTTGTCGGGAACGTGGCGGCTGTGACAGCTACTTTAGAAATATATGGAAAGTGCGAGAAGTCTCTATAAATAAAAACAGCCTAGGCGAACTAAAGTTACTGACATAGCCCTCCGGATTAGTAAGCTGAATTGGCAATGGGCAGGCCACATTGCACGCAGAGCAGATGGTCGATGGGGTCGAAAAGTGCTCGACTGGAGACCACGGCTAGGCAAACGCAGCGTAGGACGTCCACCCACAAGATGGACAGACGACCTTGTGAAGGTC
This sequence comes from Thaumatotibia leucotreta, assembly GCA_025490895.1. NCBI lineage: Eukaryota > Metazoa > Arthropoda > Insecta > Lepidoptera > Tortricidae > Thaumatotibia > Thaumatotibia leucotreta. The sequence goes on along the minus strand of JALPQI010006604.1, from coordinate 37,047 downwards.
GCCGGGACACGCTGGATGCAGGTCGCATCTAACCGGTACATGTGGAGGGGAGGTATGTTCAGCAGTGGACGTCTTATGGCTGAGATTATGATGATGATGACAAACAGCCAGTTATAAAATTAAGATACACCAAAAATTGTAATCGTAACTTAGTTGTATGCGAAGAACGGCGTCACGTATAAAGCTTATTTCGTGTAAATTGACTAAGGAAAAAGCAAATAAGTGCTTGAAACTATAGAGAGACAGACTTCAACAATTTCGTCATCGTCTCCAATTAAATCCTTCGCATAGCATTCTTCAACAACACCAAAATAGAGCTACTTCGCTCCCTCACCATATTCTACGATTGTGCCTAAAAATAGCCCGAAATCGGAACAGCCGGCGTTTTCGGCTATTCACCATCTGCAATGCAATTTGCCTGTCGATTGTGATGTCGGTCAGATACAGAAATTAAACTGAGCGAGGATGTAAAGGAATTTCGTTGTTTAACAGGATTTTGCTAATTTCTGGGCTGGATTGCCGGCTTGAAATCGTTTGATCAAGTTGTTTTCAATTTTCAAATGGTTGCTCTCGATTTACCGTTAGAGCTGAAATGGGTGTTCTCAATTCGACTGAAATTTTCGTGTTTATTTTTTCATCTAGGTAATGTCAGTTACCGTAAAAACAATTATGGCCTAATACTGCAACTACGAGTAGGTACCTCCACAATTCCCAACTCCTAAATAAATACGTTTGAACGTTCTTTCTAGCTCTGTCAAAGTTTGAACATCTCTGAGCTGACAGGGTGGTAATATACAGGGTTACATTTTCACGGGTACAATAAATTTTACCATATCATTAATATCGATAATAGATCATATTTATGAAATATATATATTTTTTTAATTTTTCCTACATGGAAATGAAACATAATGGGCGCACTAATTACAAGGCGTCAACGTTGCGGTATGACGAAGGCGGCGGGAAGGGGTGATTCGACCCATGACGCCGCGCGCGATGACATTTTAAACAAACAGTTGACAGTTCGTGCGTTTTGCTAGTTATGTTTTGTAACAAAAAATGCTAGTATTTTGGACTACTAATACGTATGTTGATTCACTCGTATTGTACTGGTGAAAAAGTAATCCTGTATGATTAAGGAGAAGTTTATGAATCAGCGAGTTAGTAAATGGCTACTTTGGATGCTACAAAGTAATTGGTGCCGTAGAAGTTTTGCTTGCTTCGAAGCCAGATTGATCTTGCACGACTCTCACCCACTTAAAATCCTGATTTTAAAGTTCACGAACTTTCAGTTCGTCGTTAAAGTCAAACTTTGAGGCAAGGAGATGCAAAACTCGGCTAAAACTTGTCTTGCATTTTTAAGGACTGTCGTCTTATTTTGTCATTTCAAATTCCCGTGATTTTATGAGATGATTGCAAAACAACTTGCACCTAAGAAATAAAACTATGAAAACGGATAAACTCGCGTATATTAACTAACTTTAACTTCATTCCGACGTTTCAAATTTCATGAGTCTCATGAGTTTTCGGTGTTTCCCCATACCTATAAGTTGGGACCCTTTAAACGAAGCGTGAAGAAGCATCTAGCGGGCCAGCAAGGCGGTGGCAACTAACAGGTTACTGATTGTCTCCTGTTCGTTGCCGCCGCGATTCGGGCTCTACTTTTCACTTACGATCAGGTGAAGTGGAGCCACTTTGTTGTGCCAACATAAAAAAAAAGTCTCATCCACATCATCCGCGTGTTCAAAACGTCAGAATGAAGTTAAAGTTAGTTAATATATACGTACGCGAGTTTATCCGTTTTCATAGTTTTATTTCATGTGTAATCCTCGCGGTAAGCAAAAAAAATAAATTGTACATAATTAAAGGTAAATGTAATTAAAACAAAATTTAATGACATCGTTTTTGTATTTTGAAGTTAAACTTTGTGTAACGACTTTTAGCAGTGAAGAAAGGCGACTAATTCTTTTCTATGAGCGAGCACCCCTTTCTACTTGCAAATGTTGTGGGACAGATTATACCATATAGTTTTTATTACTAACTTTCGTAACACAATTGACACAATTGTGATTTTTGTTTTGATTGAAGCTTTAACTGATGTTCAGCTGTGGACATATTTCGGCTGATACGATGATGATGAGGCTTTAACTATGAACATTTTTTGCAATCGACCTTAATATCTACGAAAGGTGCATTCAGATCAAACGAGCATTCGCTATTCTATCCCCCACTCACGTTTGATCGAATTTTGTAGAGTATGAACAAATAAACCATGAAAAATGCACGCCAAAGTCTACTCAAAAAGTAATAAATAAATATCTTGGGACATCTTCCACAAATCGACCTAGTCCAGTCATGTGCAGAAATTAGTATCGAAAGATTCCGCTCATAAATATGTTACGACGTTCTTATTATTATTACACAGAATTAGGGTCTCACCAAACTAGTCGACGCCGTTTCGGCTAATCGCGTACGGAAAAAGCTTTATGTCAACGCAATAAGAGCGAGGACATCGTAAATCGGCTCGGCCCACGCGAAACGACGTCTTTCGACGGGAAAACGGCGTTTTGCCGTAAAGCTGTTCGCATTCGTACGACCCCGTTTGCAGCCTAACGCACACGTTCGCATTCCTAAATCTCCTAATACCGCCGTACGGTGCCGGAAAGAGTTGAACGGCTCCGATCACGGCCGAGTACCTACGATAAGAACCGGTCAGAGCTGGCGGAAGCCGTTCAGCGTCTTCGACGGCCGAACATAGCTGACGACGGCCGAAAAGAGCCGATGACGGCCGAAGTAGCTACTGATGCGTTTGTATTTATTCATTTGAATTATTACCCACATTAAAATCTGCAATAGATCTGACAACACGAAGTAATACTGTCGTAATCATACACGTCTGTTCAATTTGAAAGTAGTTACTAACAACTAGTCTCCAAAAATGCGATTTACGATTGCCGATCACCCGCTGTCCTATCTATCTGTTCGTCAGACTCGGCGGCTGTACGCGTGCTGTCGGACGTCTCGACGGCAGGACGGAGCACGGGAGAGCCGACCGCCGCTTTACAACTGTCGCGATAGCAAATCGCAGCCGATCGAGCGTTTCTACGGCCGTAAGGAGGCTGAGACTGCTTAACGCAGGTGTTCAACCGCGGAGACGGTCGATCGGCTAAATGCGAATAGTGTGGTGTAAAACACTCGGCGAAAGCCGACTCCGCGTCGATTGGTTTGGTGAGAACCTTAGAGTGCACTGGGACATATTTTTGAACATTTTTGTGTACACCTTATTTTGTATTTGACTGTTCCACGGTAAACTCAATTAAGGCTTGTGATGTAAGTACGAGTATCTAGCGAGTAATAAAATAAATACCTAATAGATACATATCATATAGAATATATAGATACTTAAATACATAAGAGCCATCAAACTATCATGCTATGTAAGGTGTCTGAATTGTCTATTCACATAATGCACGCTTCCACCACTCAGATACATTGACGCCGATGAATTTCCATTCAAAAGTATTCCGAGGAACCGACGATCATCCCCAATTACGGTAATTTTCTACCAGTAGTTGTACCATGACTTTCCAAGTATCGGTAGCGTTAGGTTTTTCTCGATACGTAAAGTAGGCCATCGCGCTCGCTCCAATATGTAAGAGCGAGCGCGATAGAATGCATTACGTGTCGAGTAAAACGTATCCTTTACTTTACTTTTCAGCTCATGGTACGGTTACTGGTTCGCTAACATGCAAATGTAAACTTTATTTGCATGCAATTCTCGAGTTCCAAAGGTGTTTTTTTTTTCGCTCTTTTGACATGATTCCCGTTGATTCCAGTCGACATTTTGTTCGTTTTAAAACACGTAGTACACCAAACGAAGGAAACTCAGAGGAAAAAACTCGTGTATAAGCGAATTTTGGCAAAGTTGTAGGGAATGGTGTTTTAAACCACATACTAAAAGTACTGGTGTTTAGGGGTGGAGCTAACGAGGGGAGAGGGGGGTAAAGGTCCTTATTTTTAATTTTTCGTAAATAACTCGTAAACCGTGGCTTATAGCAAAAAACGTTCTAGTACATAAGTAATCTACATAAAATTCTCTACAAAAAAGACATACGCATGTTTCCTCTGGGATCAATGTGTCATGAGATAAGAAAGCAAGAAGACGCGGACATTAAAGAAATAAACACAGTTGTTTAAGTAGGTATGGCACATACAGAATGCTCGCGAGCATTTCAAAAGATTTTAATGCTCAATTCCTGACCATATTTAGAGTCTTTAATGTTATATAAAATTTCCTGGATTCGGCTTGGTTTCAGAGATAATCAACCTTTTTTTCGACATAAGTTTCTCGACGTAACTCGTCATAGAACTTCTTTTTGATTACAATACTACCACAATGTGTTTTAATATTACCACACCTTTTGCCTGGCAATAAAAAAATGGGAATAAACTTTACGAAATAACCTGTCCCTAAAAAAAATATTAAAATACATAATTTTAACAAATTGTTGTTATGATAAAAAGTATTGGAAATATCAAAAGTATTCAAAAAATCTAAAACACAAGAGAAAAAAAAAATTTTTTTTTGGTGGTAATGGACATTTGATCTCATAATAATGTTTGTTTATTTTGATATCTGGAATGCATACTTATAATCTTTTGGAATGCACGCGCCCGGGCGTGCCCTGTATGCTTATTTGTAAAAATAAAATTCCTAATTATCTTCTAAAGCCAAAATATTCTCATTATCATCGTCAAAAGATTTTAACTATGCATTGTAGACATCAAAACAAACAAAAATTATTATGAGACCTAATGTCAAATAACATCAAAAAAAAAATTTTTTTTCCTCTTTTTTTTTAGACTTTTTGCATATTTTTTAACATTTCCAGCACTTTTTATCACAACAACAATTTGTTAAAATTATTTATTTGAATATTATTTTTAGGGACAGGTTAATTCGTCAAGTTTATCCCATTTTTTGATTGCCAGGCAAAAGATGTGGTAATATTAAATTACATTGTGGTAGCATTGTAGTCAAAAAGAAGTTTTATGACGAGTTACGTCAAAAAACTTATTTCAAAAAAAAGGTTGATTATTTCTGAAACCAAGCCGAATCCAGGAAATTTTGTATCACATTAAAGACTCTAAATAGGGTCAGGAATTGAGCATTAAAATATTTTGGAATGCTCGCAAGCATTCTGTATGTGCCATACATACTTAAACAAATGTGTTTATTTCTTTAGTGTCCATCTTCTTGCTTTCTTATCTCATGACACATTGATCCCAGAGGAAACATGCGTACGTTTTTTTTGTAGAGAATTTTATGTAGATTACTTATGTTCTAGAACGTTTTTTGCTATAAGCCACGATTTACGAGTTATTTACGAAAAATTAAAAATAAGGACCTTTACACCCCTCTCCCCGCGTTAGCTCCACCCCTAACCACCAGTACTTTTAGTATGTGGTTTAAAACACCATTCCCTACATTTATGCCAAAATTCGCTTATACACGAGTTATTTCCCCCGATAGGCAACTTTTGGTCTTCTTTAGGTGGGCTAACGAATGGACACGGATTTACATGTTGTTAGGTACTATCCTTTCGTTTAAATTAAAATGTCGTTTTTAATTTAACTCTGGAACCGTATGAATGAAATAAAAGGGCAATTAATCGGGCAATGTTGTATCTGGATACCGCTGACGCAAGAGTGTGTATAAATATAATTAAATAAACGGTTAAATTCACGTGTATTTAGTAATATTTAGTATAGAATTATGTCATAGAGCTGATGATGTAGAATCTATCATACCATCTGATGGTCTGAAAATATTGGAAGGTAAGCACGAACTAAACGAAGTAACTCGATTTATGAATTACCGTAATGAGTAGTGGAGAACAAATGAAATGAAAAACATATATCATCGGGAATAGTGTAATACCACGTAACTACCAATGCAGATAGAGTTCAAATATCAAACAATTGACACTCAAATCTACCCAATTTGTTACTTACGCGGTATTGCACTATCTCCGACGATATCCCGATATACGTTTTTGCCCCGGCAAAGTAATACTGGGCAAAGTTGCACCCAGATAGAAGGACAGTGATAAAACCGCATACCTTCCATTAAAGCTGCGGTGGACCGAACAATCGGCGGTTTGAAGATTGGCCCTTTGACATTTCCGCGTACATTTCGCGGCGTTTCGACCGCCGTCGACACCGTTTCGCAATTATTGGAGAATGCCTTATGGATCCGAATGTTTGTTGTATATATCCATCCTTATTACGATTCCCTAAAGGCCTGGCCACGACTTTGGTCTAAATGTGCATTCAGACCAAACGAGCATTCGCTATTCTATCCCCCACTCTACGAAATCAACGAATCACGTTTTGTGAAACGATCGAATTTCGTAGAGTGGGGGGATAGAATAGCGAATGCTCGTCTCGGTAGCTCGGTAGTCTGAATGCACCTTATAGGTGCGTTCAAACTAAAAGTGCATTCGCTGTTCTAACCTCCCACTCTACGAAATTCGATCGGTACACAAAACGTGATTGGTTGATTTCGTAGAACGGGCGCTAGAACAGCGAATGCTCTTTTGGTTTAAACGCACCTTAAGGCGACCGGCGAGCGAATCCATAAGTTGAATGGTAAATCTATATCGCGGTGACATACTGACATACCAATCATGTGCTAAGCATACAGCTTTTAATTCATAAGCGAACTGTTAAATATCAAAATATTATTTGGCGAGCAAAATGCACCAAATCGCCAGTCAGAATTAAAGTGGGCAATGATTCACGCGGGCAAAGTCATACTACATTTATAAATGTGTACACACTTTATAACCTTAAGTCAATGGCTTAAGGTGAATATTTGTATAGATATTTATGCCTCTTCGTACCCGTGGGATGCACGAGGTTCGTATTGGTTGATTTGGTTGTGAATGGCGCGTATTTTCTCGTAACTGTGACCTACACTGCTATAAGGGTTGTCACACGTTAGAAAATAATTAAAAATTTCATGTCTGGTTGAGCAAAGTTTTTTAATCAGCTATTACAATATTTTTGGACGAAAATCGTGCGCATGGAATGATTCATAAGACAATATCGACTAGTTAAGCTAGTTAACAACATAAAAATTCCTACGCTAAAATTAAAATGTAGGACTATTTTGAAAAAAATATAGTAAGAAAGATAGCTGCATTATCAGGACAATTCCATGTCTGAATTGTGCTAGTGTAAATTATTGTTCAGAGTAACGATTATAGCAATTCTAATAAAAGATTAAAGTATTCGTCGTTAATGCCGCTTATTTTAGTCCTGTGCCTGTGACCTACACCGCAATTAGGGTTAGCACCTAGCTAAAATTCACACAAAAAATATATATATATATTTATCTTTTTGTTTTATAACTATGTACCAATACACAAAAGTGACGTCACGATTGTATAGTACCAAATGACCTAGTCCTGTAAGTTCTTTCCAATATTTTATTAAATAGAAGTTCTGTACAAAAGTTACTGCTATCTACATTTTAGTGATAATGTTTTTGTGTATAATCTCGTGCATAATGTGCAATAATAAAATATTTGAACTATAGTCACTATTCTGCTCTGCACTGAACTCCGCAGGTCTAGCCAAGATGCCATTCTGCAATCGTAAACGACAAGCGATAAGTAATAAACGTACAACAGATACTAACAAAAAAGTCACGTGACCATTTCCATACATAATAACGGTCACGTGACTTATCGCTTATCGTATACAACTGCAGAGTCGCATTTTGGTTAGGCATGCAGTTCAGTTAGCACGTGTGTGTAGTTTCCAGTACCGGTTTTTTTTATTTTAAAGGCAAACGGGTCTTAATCGCGTAAACTTACGTTTAATTACACCCGTCTGCCTGCGACCACGGGTGTAACGTCATACCCGAAACGTCACGATATAATGAAACGTATTACATAAACGTTTACGCGATTAAGACCCGTTTGTCTTTAAAATATGAGTGATAATCGTGAAAGCTTAAATCAATATACCGGTATTTTTTGTATGTACAATACCCGAATCCTGGTATACCGGTATTGGAATTAGGAATTACAAAAATTACTGGTATTGGTAGCGACAACCCTAGGAGCGTTGGCTCACGGCTCAGAATAGCAACCGTGATGCAACGTTTTATTAACGCCGTAAAAAATGCGTCCTTCCCCAACGACGCGGACCGATAAGGACATACATACAAAATAATCATTATCATCATATCAGAAGACGTTCACTGCTGAACATTAGTCTTCCTCAAAGATTGCCACAATGACCGGTCCTGTGCCACCCGACACCATCTATCACCGTGCCTATAGTGGGCTTTATGGACTAGTTTATGAAACTATTTCGACCATAATCGGCCTAGTCATTTTTGAATAAACGGAGCCCTACACTGAGCATGGCCCGACATGCTCTTGGCCGGTTTTTTGAAATATCTGATGTATAGAGAGAATGCTGAAACCGTACATTATCCATGTCAAGCGTTTTCGATCTCAAGAGCCGCCCTATTTATTGTTATTTATAGATCTTATAGTATAAATCTGTATCACGTGCAAACCACATGTTCTTATTGATCCGATATCGAGATGGCTATTGCAACTTTCTTGATTTCATTTCTCATTTCAGCCCAATACTTCTGAGTAAATTAACATCATAAATTTTCATGAAATAAGACTATGAAAACGTATAAACTCTATTAATTAAATTTAACTTCATACCGACGTTTCGAACACTTTACAGGGTTGGTGGTCGCCCCCAGTTTATCCGTTTTCATAGTTTTATTTCATGTGTAATTCTCGCAGTAACCGGAGAAAATATTATTATAATTTTTCCTTTATTGCCACCAAAAATATAGTAACCAAAAACAATAGTTCCTTACAAAATTCCAGTAGGTATACTGACCATGAGCTGGCTCCGTGAGTTTAACCTCTTAATTTAAATACTGGCGAGCCCAATCTAGGTATAGATTTTTCCCAACTAATAGTGCGGAAAAGTAAACTTTGCGCACGCTTCGCGTGGGTAAATTTCTATTTTTAAGGCAATTGTTATGAAAAAAGTCGTTCGATACACGTGTAAAAACTTCTTTTTAACTCAGGTGATTGTGTCGCCCTCGTTTCACTCGGGCTCCAACTTTCACCCTCGTCGAAAAATTTTTTTTGTACTTGTATTGAAATGCAAGTACTATTTCGCTAGCTTTTGTCTCATATTCTCTAACATCTATGAATCTCATCTCTAACGCTAAGAGAAAACTCATATTTTACAAATTTTAATCGCGCAGGCATTTTTCAGTGAGTTATGAAAATGAAAAATGTTTTGCTCACTAAGACGAATCCAGATAAGTTCATAGTTCATATCACATTATAGTCTCGAAATGTGATCAGGAATACACCTTTAAAATTATACTCATTCATCATCCTGTATGTTATTGAACTAAACCGTACTGATTTTGTATTGATTTTAAAGGGTGTCCCAGAAGTAAAGAGACAAATTTCAAATTTTGAACTATTTGAAAATATTTTTATTTCTTTAAGAAAAATTACTGTCATGTCCACCGTTTGTCTCAAATCAGTAAAATTTAGTGGGAAATATGATTGTATTATTGAAATTTTAGAAATGAAAAGAGCTGATCACGTGGTATTCGCTAAAGAGTTGTTCAGAATTATGAATGTTATGGAAAAACGGACACGATATCTAATTTTTCTTCAGAGGGAGTAAGGAGAACTACTTTGTATCGAATTATAAAGCGTTTTGAAGAATCACATGAACACATTTTCAAGAAGATTCCGGGAAAAAATTTACTATTTCCGTAGCTATGAACATAAATAAGGTAAAAAAAAGTGTATGAACGGAATCCTTCGATGTCTGTTAGAGCTGCTGCGGATAAATCGAAAATATCGAAGTCAAGTATAGCTCGTATTAAAACATGCGACTTAAAGCTTAAAGCATTTGCAAAACTGTCAGCTCCTAAGTACTTTAAGGACCAGGAAGTGCGAGCTAAAAGAGGATGCCGAAGAGCGTATGAAAAAACACTGAAAAAAGTTCTCATAATTGATGATGAGACTTACGTGCCCGTGGACCCAACGGATATTCCCGGGAAGCAATACTAACATGTGACTCGACGGGACTCCCTAGATTATTCGCAAAAACTTGTAGCAAAGGTCAAATTTTTCAATAAATATCTCGTTTGACAAGCCATAGACCAAAATGGCAATACATCTTAACCATATATTTGCACAGGCTCTATGACCGCACGTATTTATTTGAGAGAATGTGTGATAATGCGATAAATTTCGTTCATAGATAAGCATTACCAGAGGGAAGAAATTATATTCTCGCCGGATGTGGCGTCATGCCACTACGCCACGGAATTCACTCAACATCTAGAGGCTGCAGGTATAGATTTTATGCAAAAACATAACAACGCCCCAAATGTTCCCCAAGCTGCTAGTATTGAAGCTTATTGACCTTTATATAAACGAGAATATAAAAAACGAACAAAGAACCCAAATTGTTGACTGGATTTTAAGCATAGATGGACTAAATTGGCTAAAAGTGTGACAGCTAGTTCTCGAAAAGCTGTAATGAGACGAGTAGCAATCAACCTTAGAAAAATTGGCTACAGAGCCTTTGCACAAGCAAATTTCATGTAAAGAAAGAAATAAAATGAAATTCTGAAGTTAATTAAATGTAAATAGTAGTGTTTTGTAAGATTTTTTTATTAAATATTTTCATTCGAATCTTGTCTCTTTACTTCTGGGACAGCCCGTATTTCGAATTTAGGATGACTCATACTTTCTGGTTAACCATTTCTACCCAAAATGCATGATTCTATCTACTTTACGGCACGCACTTTAAAACCTTTGAAATTAATAATTCATGAGCAGAGATTAAACAGAACTGGCAGATATACCACTTTAAAATGTGTTTATGTACACTCTCGGTCTAATAATAAGGGTATAAGGTTTTTAATTTTTTTATTTTGTACTTGTTGTCGTGATTAATATGTATACCTGTACTAAATTACAAATTTGTACGTACTATTAATGGCTTATGAGCAATGCTTCGGACAGACAGACGGTCATGACGAAACTACAAGGTTTCCTAGTTTACTACGGAACCCTAAAAAGCCCCTTTCAACTCTATTCACTTACAAGTGTTTAACATAGGCGAAAACAAACAAACTATTATACAATACAAAGTAAGATTCTACATTCATAGTTTCAATATTGAACGAGTCCTTACATGTTCCATTCATGTCCCACACAAATCGACCTAGTCACATGGTAAGCTCAATTAAGGTATGTGATTTAATTGATATACATGATTGACAGGTACTTAATTAAATACAGAGACCGGGTAAATCTATGCAACTGTAATGAAAGTGACCATTTGATCATGTGTTTATTTACTTATGATTCATGTCTAAGTATTACACTATATCTGGATAAGTATTTTTTTAGCAGAACCTAATTTTTGTTCAATCAATAAACTAGCGAGAAATTGGTCACATTCATTACACTCTTGCATGGAATTGCCCAGCTACAGCCACTACCATTATTTTGATATCTAGACATATTAGCAGTACTTTGTTTAGTCAATAAACTAGCGAGAAATTGATCACTTTCATTACACTCTTGCGTGGAATAGCCCAGCTACAACCACGACCAAGGAACAAAATGTTTTGACTGTATTGGTACTATATCGCTGTGTCTAGCATTAATCTATGGCTCAACCCATGCACTGTATAGTACGGGGCCGAAATGACCCCTCATTACGGGTCACCCTTGCATAAAATTACACATGCAACCGTTCCATACAAACACGCTAACATAAACTCGTATAATAGTCACAAATAGGTCAGTTGGAAGCTCTAAAGTGTTCAGGGTATTATTTGTCTGACTTCCGTGTTTGAGCGATATTTAGATATTTTGGCTTTTCAACTAGAAACTAACCCCCTTAGTCATACGGCGAGCACGTGTATTATCAAACCGCGATTAGAATGGGATTCGAAAGTACTGTTGACACAACAGTGTATACGTCAATCTAGGATAAATTCATAGTTATATTCATATATTCCTAGTTTAAGTGCCGAGACTTACAGACCATAGATTTATTAATCACTCACTACATCTATAAACAATTCTTTTCTAGGTAAATTAGAGTCATTTGTTGTGTCAACAGTACTTCTCAATCCCTTTCTGATTCCGGTTTGATAATACGTGCTGCACAGGCATCCAGTGTTTTTTTTATTTTTTATTTGGCACAACAATGTGGCTCCACTCCACGATCGTAAGTGAAAAGTAGAGCCCAAGTAAAGTGTGGTTCTGTCTTAAATCGGGACTTAGCAATCAGATAAATATTGTGTCCCTTTCGGTCTCATAGATTTAGAATAATGTGCGAGTGTATACAGGAGTGATTATCTCCGCAAATATTGATTTCCAAAAAAAACTTGTCTGCGAGTCCAATTATTTTTAAAATACCTATTCAACGATACCCCACACCCCACACTATAGATTACAGTAAAATAAAAAACATGGCGAAACTATGAGGGTTCCTTGTTAACTACGGAATCCTAAAAAGTATACTTACACTGAAAAAAATAATTTGTTAATGGTAACCGAACTTTCGTCAACCTGTAACTCAAAAAAAGTGACGAGCGAAGTAAGGCAATATCTTACCAAAATCAGTTCGGTTAATTTTCTACTAAACAATTGATGTTGCGTATTGCTAAACAATATTAGATATATCGTGTGAAAACTGTCTGTTGTATATTACCATAAGTTCAGTTATATTTAGTTTACAATTCAGTTATTGTAGACGTGCTGTATGTTGATAACAAATTTACTGTTTGTCAAAATCTTACTGAATTCACAACTTACTTTAATCAAATTTTCTGCTATGCCTAAACCAAGTGGCTCAGTAATGTTTAACATAACTTTTTTGTTACCTATAACCAATTTAGAGTATTATTTTAAGCAATTTGTTTCATTATATTTAACCAAATTATTTGCCTGCATGTAACCAAACGAATAGGTTATACACGACAAAAATACGTTGTTCATATACAGCCAAATGTTTAAATTATTTTGACCAAATAGTTTGCCTACTTCTAACCAAATGAATAGGTTATACATGACAAAAATACGTGGTTCATATACAGACAAATATCAAATGAGTTGTAAATAGGGCTCACTGCCTGTATAAAATCCAGTACGTCTCACCACCCAGGGGATAAGAAAGGTGACGATGAGACGTACTGGATTTTATACAGGCAGTGAGCCCTATTTACAACTCATTTAACTACAAGTAGGGTGTATAAGCCACATCGATGATTACCCAAAAAGAAGTAACACTAAACGAGCAAAAAAGAACCATTTATTTTAATTAACTTTATTAATTGTAATAATAGAAACATTCAAATAATAGAAACATTCATAGTCATTTATAAGAACGGTATGGTAATCAAAATAATCAATCAATCAATAATACAATCGCGAGCAAAAGTACTTTTTGCATCACTTTATAGGTTTTCATTGCACAGAGTATCTTTGTAAACCAATTTATTTTTCTAAATTATTTTACGAGTAATTCCATTATTTTGCTTGATACATTAGCTTCAGAGTCTCTTTGATTACAAGGAAAATGAAGAAATTAAAATTATTTGGTTTACAAAGACATGACATGTTTTGAAATGTCCTTATGTAACCTTCTAATCCCCATTCCCGAAGGTAGTCTCCGAGGGTGTCTGCTGGTGGAGGTACAACTTCCATTTTGGAATATTCAAGTAACTTGACATACCTACATATGTCATACACATCACACAAAATACAGATCGCCAAACCAGATGTAACGCAACGCAAAAAAAGCGTTTGGTTATTTCTATGCTAAGTATTGTCTATATAATGAAGTACGTTTGGTTACACATTGCATTTTATTTGGTTAGATAAAGCGAATGGTCTGCTAGAGTAGCAAACCCGTATTTGGTTTTACTCTACTAGACAAAACTGGTTATATGTAACAAAAATATGTATTATAATAGCAAATCATTGTTGAGTTAAATCTAAACAATTTTATGTTATGGATAATAACATCGTCTTTGTTAGAAGCTAGGACTTGGTTTTTGTTGCATATTGTCAATGCTTACTCTTAAATTAGACCAAGCGGTTTATTTACATGTGAACACTTGAATTTGTTTACTGTTTTAATGTAAGACGTATACAAGCATTTATTTACGAATAGCCCAACTTAGAATAACATTATCCGTTTGGTTTTTAATACGCAAACCTGTTTGTTAATAGAAATTAACTTTAGTAACGCCATACCGAATAATGGTTAATGATGAAATAGCCAAAGTAGTTCAGTTAAATATTTTTTTCAGTGTACCTGTTGAATTAATTTTCCAGTTAATCATTACCAATAAACTAATATAATTTACGAAGTTGTTAGTAAAAAACCGCGAAAATTTTAAATATTCTATGTTTTTTTCTACTTTTGATTTACCAGACTATAGCTCTCAATCGAATAAGTATTTATAGAAATAACGACCTCAAAACTCTTCCGACACTCCATCCGCCATTTTATTTTCTCGTAAAGCGTAAAGCGTTTAAATAAAGTGTACTAAATTGTTTACAACTGCCTATTCATAGTATAGCCACCGCTAATAATATGTATACATTCCAAAACGTATGTCCGAAGTATAAAGCTCAAAATCGTTTACATATTTTTAAAGCTGACCGCACGTTTCAAGCGAGAATCGACCTTAATCCAATACAAATACGAAAATCCACGCTCTATATGTTATGACTTATGACGTCAGCGCACGCCTCTTTCTAACTTTCCAGTTTTGTGCGGGCGTGAAAGAGACGGGTAGTTTTCAGTGGATTCTAAAATTGGAAGGATTTAATTAGTGTTGGTTTGTTTAAAAGGAAGTATGAAGTAGGGTTGCCTCCTTGGATTTTTTGTGATCACCAAATAAAAAAAATTTAAAAGTCAGTCTCGTCGGGACCTGATGATGGAATGTAAAGACGCCATCATCAGATCCCGACTAGATCCAGGGGTCATACCAATTCGATTAAAAAATGTCAATAAGTTCACGAATATACATATAAAAAGTTATGGAATTGAGAACCTCCTCCTTTTAAAGGGTCAAAGTCTGATAAAGGGTCGAGTGCAAAAACATACATTTTAAATAAAGGACTTGAATGAAAATAAAATGTAAAATCATAATTTTTGTCTTAAGAAGTTAAATTTTGTATTAGTACATTCATACATTGTGCATCACGGGAAGTAAGTACGGAATCACTAACGAAAGTGTTGGAAGCCCGACGCCGTAGGCGGAGGGCTTTTAATGACTCGAGTTAGTATTCCGCTTACCGACCGTGATGCATACAATGTTTTTCATTACACTTGCCGACAAAAAAATAAATTTTAAGACATAATATTATTAAATGACGTACTGACATTTCTATTACTTCCTAGGGAATTTCACTTTTCTATTACTCCCGCTACGCAAGCGAGCGATGGCGCGCTTAGACAGTAAGTGTGATGATTGATGAAAAACAACTTTTGGCTCTGATAAGGGGCGACAAATTCAACCGTTTTATGAGCGATCTACAATTAGCCCCCTTTTACTACTACCGAAGGTTGTTGGACAGAGTATACCACATAGTTTATCTGACTAACTTTAATAACACAATTGACGCGATCGTCATTTTTGTTTGACCTTATGTATGTACATGTTTTTTGCAATCGACCGTAAAAATGGCCATAGTAGTAAGGTGGTAACTGGGGCGGCCCAAAAACAAAAATATTTATTTTTTCCCATGGAGTATCCCATATTTTTTACACCTATTACATTGATAAATTATATCAAGATTCATAATTTTATTTCAACTATAAAGAGATGCTCAATGCCTTTTCAAAATAATAGTATTTTATGCAACCCTTGTTTAAGAGAGGTCAAAAAAGGTGAGTGGCGTGAGTTTACAACTCTGTAAATGACAGATAATAGTACGGGAGTAGAAAAAATAATTTATAAAACCCAACATAAATAAATATTTTATACGTAGTGGTAACCCTAGTTGTTGGGTTTTGTACGGCGCTTAGTACGTTAAGTGCCGAGTCCAGTTACGGTGTGTACACATGCAGGACGCCCTTTTCATGGGGCCTTGTAACTGTACTACTACTACCTAAGCGCTTGTGGTCTAGCGGTAAAACTCACGGCTGCTACGTTAAAGTCCCGGGTTCGATCCCCGGCTCGTACCAAGTTTTTCAAAAACTTATGTACGAAATTTCATTTGACATTCAGTGCTTTACGGTGAAGGAAAACATCATGAGGAAACCTGCATACACCTGCGAAGAAATTCAAGGGTGTATGTGAAGTCCTCAACAAGTACCAGGCCAGCGTTGGGAATTCGCAAAATAGGCACGTTTGATGTAGACTTGCGGAGAAGATGGCCAGAATACAATAGAATACAAATACTTTTATGTAGTAGTGTATAAATATGTATACAATTTTACACATAAGTATACAACTTATACAAGTGTTATACATATTTATGCCTTTAACTGTAAATTTGAGTTCATAAATATATACACAGTTTTACACCTTATTTAGGCGGATTAATGTGAAAAATTGCGTACATATTTATGATCTCGACTGTTTAGTTTGTAATTATGATAAATGCCCGCGTGCATTGAGATTTCAACGACGCAATTTGGTCAATAAAATTAATAATTACAAAATGAAAAAACAGATTTCAATCGATTTCTTCTAGATCCCATCATTAGACCCCGACTTCGTGTCATCACCAACGGGAACATCTCTGGGCTATATGTTTGATAAAAAAAAACCGGCCAAGAGCATGTCGGGCCATGCTCAGTGTAGGGTTCCGTAGTTATTCAAAAACGGCTGGGCCGATTATATTCGAAATAGTTTTATTTTAAAGTATTTTTTCATATTTTTTGGACCTACGGATCAAAAATTAGAGTGGGGGAGACTTTTTCTTCTGGAGCGATTATCTCCGAAAATATTGATTTTAGAAAAAAAAAATTTAAGACCCTTATTATTTTTTACCTTTTTAATGATACCCCACACTATAGGATCACAGCAAATAAAAAAAATCATCCCCACTTCACCAGTTGGGGAGGAATTTATTTTTCTAGTATTTGTTATACCACTTTGTTAGCATGATTAATGATTAATATTTATACCTGTACCAAATTGCAGATTTATAGTATTAACGGTTACTAAGCTATGCTGTGGACAGACGGACTACTAACTATAAGGATTCCGTTTTTGTCATTTTGGCTACGGAAACCTAAAAACGGTTCACGATTCTCGGAGATATCGAATAACATAACCTACATACAAATAAAATCTGTTGTATTGAGAACCTTCTCCTTTTTTGAAGTAGGATAAAAAGGGTGAATCACTTACTTTCTCACTATCAACTGAAGTAAGGAGGCACTCAGAACCATATCAAAATGAAGTGGAGAGGAAATTCTAACAATCTGGATTTACGATGTCAATATGACATAGTCCCTCTTGTTCCAATTGGTAGTAGTACCTAAAGCCATTCATCTATTTGAAAAGTGAAACAGTAATTAAACAAAATGAGAGCGTATCGCCACACAAAAAAGCGGAAATCATGACAATGGACACTGCGGACACTTGGCACCACCACCTCTGACCCTTATTAAAAGGGAATAGAGTTCAATTTCAGACTTCTGTTCAGTGTACTGAAACTAGGTAACTGCCTACATGTGGTCCTTATTGCAAGGGCCTAGAGTGCATGTTGAGACTGTGTTTCGGTCGCAAATCGATGTTACGCGTACCATCCTGTTTGTTTTAACCGTTATTGGTGTTAAATTTGTATGGTCTGATTAACTGTAGTTGAACCCTCTTTTTGGAAAACCACAGCCAAATAATACGACCATTTACATAGTGTGTCTCCTCTTTTTATAACGCTTTCATATCTACTTATAATGCCTTGTAACTAACTAACTAACGTGTGGTGACGGCAGTGAGAATACATTTGTCACCACCCCAACTCCTCCTGCGGGTGTCTTGGCTTGATTAGATTGTTTGGTAAATTTAAATTTCCGAGAACATTCTCTATGCAAGTTTCGCAACTTACGAAACTTCTTCTAGGTACAATGCTACAAGTACTAAGCCCATAGTACGCTAGGTTCGTTTTCTAAACGACTTTTCTCGACGCGCGCTTTCTCTCCCACGGGCTTTCCATTCATACCGTTGGCTCATAAATATGTGGACATTAACGTGATTCCCTTATTAATGATTCTGTTTTTATATTGTTTTTACTACGCCATTGCTTACATCTGTCAGTTAAATGAAATTGAGTCAACTTTTAGTCGTTGCTACGGTTACGTTCTTTTGGGTAACTCTTAAAATCACATTGAATAGTTTTTCTGACAGATACATGGCCTTTCCATTGGTGGGTCACCCAATGCCACTTTTGTCCGGTGATGACAAAATAACAACAGAAAATAGTTCTCTACCCCCTTTTCGTGAAAAGTATACTCCACTTCAAATACCATGACCATGACCCGATGTCACTGCAAAATTTTATGTGGCATCGGGCCATGGTATTTGAAATGGAGTATAGTATACTAATATAATGTTTTAACGTCACGTCATTCATGGCATTGCAAATTTATGAGAACATCGCGTAGTGACGGCAGTAAGAATAGTCAAAAATATGTCACTATCCCAACTCTTTTTTTTCTCTTCTCGTGGGTGTCGTAAAAGTCGACTTAGGGCTTGAAGTGTCACTGACCATTCATTTATTTCATATTGATAATGGGCATCAACGTCGTCTAGTAGCCTAGTAAGGTCATACCAAATATGTTACTAATTATAAAATTAGTCAAAATGTTAAGTAAATTTAAAGAGTAGCTAACTGGAAAGAGTTTTACTAATATTGAAGTCTTTCTAGCTATTGACAATGTTTAGCAAGAGCGAAATGCGATTAACTTAATTTGTTTCGTAGCTATCTCTAATGAAGGCGATTCAGTTCTTCGTAAAAATTTACATCAGACAGGCCTCTGTCTTCCGCGCACGTTTTCTAGCCATCTAATTAAACAAAACGAAAAAAATAATGTCACAACCGTACCCACAAAATTTGTCACAACCGTTCCCAACGCAACAAAAAATATACAAGTGTGTCAATTGATAATGATAAGTGTCGAATATTAGCACGTGTCTAGTACTGATACTTCTATCGTAGAAATAGAAACTGTTTTCAGAAGTCTGTTTTTTTTAACGCCAATGCTGCTATGCGAATTTGATTTGATATGCTTCGCTTCAGCAATGCGAAATGATATTTATCAATGTGTGCATATGGTAACGATGGCCGTGTGGTGACGGCAGTAAGAATACGTTTGTCACCACCTCAACTCTTCCCGCGGGTGTCGTAAAAGCCGACTAAGGGATTGAAGTGTCACTGACCATTATTTGATAGAAGATTGATGATGGGCAGCAGCGTCATCATAGTGGACACATTACTGCGATCGCTATTCCGCTTGCTCAGCGTGGCGATGGCATTTACCTTCTAATGCGTTTAAACGCATATTTAATAGGAGAGGCTTCTTCCAGCAGTGGACTGAGATGATGTAGAACGTCTAAGTAGTTTCCCGACGACACCTTATTTAAAATAGATACATATTTTATTACATTTAGGAATGATTTTTCAATCCTCAGTTAAAAGTATCCGTCGGTTAAAAGTATTACCATCCTTATCGCTGGTCATCAGTCAAAAAAGGATAGAGCTAACATTTGTTTGACAGTTACTGTTAACTGGGGATTGAAAAATCAGTACTTAAGATAAATGTTACTTTAAAACATCCATGACCTGAGCTTACAAACAAAGTAACCGTTTAAAGCCGCGTTTTCACTTAGTGTTCTGAACGAGCATTCGCTTGTTCGTGGGCTGACGAACGAACATTTTGCTATGTGTAATCCTGTTTACATCTGTCAGAACGCTAAATGAAAACGCAACTTTAAGCAGTCTCAATAAATGTTTGAATTATGTATTTACCGGACTGGACCGATTGGGGCCATCTTTTAAGTGAAGAAACTACGGACCTAACGCGAACTACGAAAACAGCAAAAATCGGGGATTTTTCTCTGTCACTCTAATGACGCTTTTTGTTAGCGTGACTGAGACAAATCCCAAAATCGAACTTCAGTGTCTACGGTTCCGAGCCTCTACATTGTAGTTTACATTATTTATGTTTGTAATCAAAATACATATGCATGTATACTTTTGTATGCACTATGCATGCCGCAGCGCAAGATTGAAAGATTATTATGGATGATATTAGATATTTAAATAAATTAAATACATGCAAAGCGAATTCCTGTGCTTTTGTAGGCATTTTTATTAAACTTCTCCAATCTATAATGTATAAACGACACAAGTGCGAACAACAAGAAAGTCGAAACGAGTGGTGATGTAAGTTTTAAAACACGACTGAAGGGAGTGTTTTAAATTGACACGAGTTACGAATTTTCTTTTTGCACGTGTCTCGTACGACGTTTTTTGGTACAGATGGCCCTCCGAGGTTTTGCACCCTACGTAAAATGAGCCAGTTCTTGCACTAGCGCGTAAAAAACGCACCATCTGTACTAAAAAAATGTATTTTAGCTTTTCAGTTTTCCTACCTACGCTACTTTTGTATATAATTAGTAATTATGTATTTATAATGTATAAATGTTAGATATCGTATCTTCTTTCTATCAATAGTTAGGTAAAGAATAGCTTTAGATTTATATCCTAAACTTATTATTCTTAATTTAATTTTACTTATTATACAACTTCACCTAAAATTATCAAATCCTAAAACAATCCTAACGGTTTCTTAATTTCGGCATACCTGAAAGGTGAAGGTTTTAGGTTAGAAAGCTCTTTACTAATTAAGACAACTTTTAGTATACGTTTAAGTATATCCATGCCAGATTAGATTACAAACCAACGAATTAACGCAAAATGGTAGCGTTATTAACAAAATTGGTTTCTAAAGCTAATAGCGTTACAATATGCTTAGTACGGTGTTTACCCAACATTGTCTCCGACTAAAATCCGAAACCCAGCACAGGACAACCGCATAGCGTGACACCGAACTACCAAAACTATTCGCGACCTTAACCCTTTGTCTTAAAGCCTTCTTCGACCGCTTGAATAACTTTGTCCAAACACAACATACAAGTGCCGGCTTAACAAGGGATATTGAACTTTATTCCGTTATAGGATGGTGTAGCTACTAGCAAATTGTACCGTTAGGTTTATGCCCTATAGGTACTATAAACCTTGAGGGAGTACGTTGAACTATCAAAAACCACTATTGTTTTGTCAGTTGAGTTTGGGGAAACGGGATGGGAGTATTTTACTCTTTAATCCGATTTGAGACGGAGTAGTGCTGTAGTTTTTTTGCAATCGGAATGTTTTTTTTTAATGTCCTATATGCAATCAAATTAGGACTGCTCAAAAACCCTGATTTAGGAATGTATGACAGTTTTATGTCCAGTTATCATTTCCACATTATTTTACGTTTGGGGACCATAATGGAGGCTACCATCTTGGATACCTAATGTATATTTGATTATTGCCGATGTACCTAATTATAATTTTGTTCTTAATTTACACTTCATATGACAACATTGACAACACGATGTTAGGCAAAATTAAAGCGCATTAAATTGTACACAATTTATTAAGTTGCAGTAGGGTAATATCAGAATCGCTCGGGTAATTCCGCAAGAAAAATCTGTATATGATGAAAATAATGGTGATTTTTATGTGACTTTCTAAATCAGACTCTTTCAAAAACCGCCACCTAGGTACCTACTACTATAAGTTTGTCAAAAAAAAAACTCGAATATGCGAAGATTTGAGCGAAAATTTAAAACGAGTTCTCGAAATGTATCAATAACGTTATACCTAAGCTGCAGTCCAGTAATTTCGAAAGTCATATAAAAATCACCATTATTTCCATCGTATCAAGATTCCCCTTCCGAAATTATCCGAGTATTTCTGACGTACGGAATTACCCGACTCCACCTTATAGTATTATACATAACCTAACGCAAATCTCCTTCCAGACATGCTACGAAATGGAGAGATACCTCCGCGAGGAGCCGAGAAGCAAACGCCGTTCCGAAGAAGAATGGGCGAGGTCACCGGTCTCATCCCCTCCATCGCCACCACCCCTCTTCGTGGCCGCAGTCAAGAGTGAGCCGCCCAGCGACACAGAGGACAAAGGTAGGCACACGGCCTCGCTGGTTTTAGGCCTCGCCGATTTTAGGCCTCGCCGTAGGCTAACACTGATTTTAAGACCGCTGTGCGAAGCGAGAGACCATCGATATAGGGCATGGTTAGTGGCCTCTTCAGTTGTAGGCCTCGTTTTAGGATTTCTTAAAGCGTTAATGGGCTTATTGATTGCAGGGAATTTAATATGCCAACAATAAGGTTGTATAGTGGCGCTTTTAGTTTGAGACAAAAACGGGTCTGAATAACATTATCATATTGGAAAGCACACCAATGATTAGCGATGCACATCTTTTTTATGATAGGTTATAGGCCTCAATATATATATCAAAGGCCTTGGTATTAAACATAAATCCGGCTTTAGGTCCGCCGCCACTTGAAGAGATCCGTGGTTGGACTCTAGCCTCGCCGCTGCCACCACTTCTCTTCTCACTACCAGAGAAATGCGAGCCACTAAGTGACACAGAGGACTCAAAAGGTAACCCAGCCTATATCTGTTTTAGGCCTCGTAAATACAGTCAAGGTCAAATTTTACTGGTAGAACTTGGGACTTGCGATACTCTAAAATATTTGCAGCCGTCCTTAATTCAACTAGTGAAGCGTTGACAAGGGGACAAAAATGTCCGACCTCTTTTATTTTTCGTAGCTTTGTCTGCGTAGATACTTTTGGCCTTGAATGTATGCAGATGCTGGGATGTTCACGGATTTCTATATGAGACTAAATACACAATTGGCTTACGCGTTGACATGTTTATTCTCTTACACGAACAGTGCAAATTATTAAGATAGGAATTGAAATAGTGTTGAACAGCCTTTCACATACCAGCATCTTGAAATGTATCAAAAATTGGTACTACGAAAACAATAGCTCAATTTCGTGCCAATAGATACATAAGTTCTTGTTGTATGTGTTGCCTGATGGTGTTTATGTTTTCGCACGAGCGTACTAATATAAAATGAAAGCAATCAAGAATAAAATAATATGTTATCCTTTAATACACCTAATATTAACTAGAAGCAGTCAATTCTTTATAGATAGGATTTTTCTTACTAGTCATACTTGCTAAGAACAAAATCGTGCACTTTATGATAAAAGCAAGCCGCTTTGCGCAGTGATAGTAGGGACCAAACTGAGCGATTTAACCCGCAGCAGCGGAAGTTTCACCCCTTAGGAACAGAGATGGCGCCACTTCTTTAAAAAATATTTTAAAAAATTATACAAGCTAAACTAATGAACCGATTTAAATGTTTAATATTTCAAATGAAAGCTCATTTTACACGTTACTTAAAAAAAAATAATCAAAAAATACATATCAAATACTTTTGAGAAAAAACGGCATCTTAAGTTTTTTTTTACCCGATTGACAGTTTTTACTTGATTAAAAAAAAATATTATGGAACATGAATATTTTTATGCTTGTGTATATTACTGAATAAATAACAAGTATTATCAAAAAAAAACCGACATCGATACCTCTCATACTTCACAAAATATGAAAGTTTGAATGCGAGTGTAAATTTCTTCAAAATATATTTTAAAAAATCTACAAGCTAAACCATTCAATCGATTTCAATGTTTAATATCTCAAATAAAAGCTGGTTATAAACATTACTTATACAAAAATAATAAAAAATATAAACTTAATACTTTCGACAAAAACGGTATTGTAAGCTTTTTTTTACTCGATTTTTCGTTTTTACTTGATAAAAAAAAACAATGTATTGAACATGAATAATTTCATGCATGTGTACTCGTAATTGTGTATATTATTGAATAAATGACAAGTCTTATTATAAAAAAAAACAACTTCAAGAAATATTTAAGTAAAATAATTACTTATGCAGGATCTTATAAAAAAAAAGATTGTAATGTAAAATGTGGAAAGAAACCGCTCAATTTTATTAAATATAGCCTGCATTTTTAAGTATAATGTTCTATCTACACACTACAATGTCTCGCGCGAGAGCCGAAGGCGGGGCAGAGGGAGGCGGGCGTTTTCCTCCCTGCCCTCGTCCCCGCCTTCGGCTCTCGCCCGAGGGACTAGGAGAGTGTAGATAGGACATCCCACTGCTGGGCAAAGGTCTTCGCTCTCCTTCTCCATTCGGTCCTATTATTAGCCACTTCCCACCAGTCAAGCTATTTTAATAAATAATCAACAAAACTGTATAAAGTTTTTTCTGGCTGAATGACAAAAAATATAACAAAACGAAAAGTAACAAAAAGCATTTATTCCAAAGATGAAGAACAGAGAATAATATAGCCCACATTTTTAAAAATTAAAAATCTTCTTCTGGTTCAGCGGTAGTAGATGTATAACTGAAAAAGAAAATTTGTTTTGAAGTACTCATTGGTCATCAAGAAAAATAATCCGAGGTCAGCATGCAAATAAACCCTGGATTGAAAATTACATTAACTTACCTTTAATTTGTACAGCCAACTTTGCATGATTTACATTGGGCTGTGCATGGTAAGCTGACGCGACGACACCCACAACGCATAGTTTCGCAGCCAGATTTGCAGCCACAATGATCCAAGGGACTTAATTGGGACCAAATCGCAGTAGGTAACTGCCGACCATTCTGGAGTCCAACTCTCTTTTTCCTTAGTCCATCCCCAAGAAGATGGACATGGTATGGAAACTTCTGGATTTAGAGCGTTTCCCCATATGTGGCCCGCTTGGTAAGCTGCATGTTTATAGAGAGCAGCTGATGTAGGTGGCAGGCTTGTCACAAGTTTGTTTTTTGAAGCAAACAAATCTTTGCAAACTTCATTAATGCCTATGTGTTCCGTCTGGCTATCATATAAGCGGCACGTAAATCTGGAAACAATTTGTAACTATAGCAAAACAATAACATAAACCTAAGATTCCTTTTACCTACAATTTAAATTAAAATATGTAGGTACACACATTTCCAGCTGTGCCATTACTTCTTCAGTGAGAGCTTCAAGAGGGCTTGAAATAAATGCAAAAGCTGTAGTTAATTCAGGGTGCGACATCCATGTTTTGAGGCCAGATTTTTTACCTTTTGCATTAGAATAGGATGTTGTGTCAGTTCGAGGCTTTCATGCTTTTACAGGGTGTGACACTGTGTCACACCCTGTAAAAGTGCATTCGATTTTTCCGGACCGAGTGTATTAGCTATGCTGTGCACGGCCACGTATCGGAGTTTTTTAGCTGTTCCAGTTAATAACCATAATTCTTGAAGGCCTTCATCTTGTAATACCTTGAAATATGATATTAACAACACCAATACATCCGTGTCAGAAGACCGAAATACAATGCGACTTGCTCCATGCACAACCATGTCTTTCGCATGCCAAACAATTCGACCATCAGCTTCTTCCATGTGCAAAGGTATTGTCTTTTGATAAATATCAGTAAAAGAATAGTTTGAAGCAGTTATCTGGTGTACCAAATTTGTCACCACTGTAGTATCAGATAAGTTGCATAGAGCTTCCCTGCCAAGAAAATCGAACAGTTCTGATTTATTTTGATCATTTCTCAAAAAACTGGACTATGGGGTGAAACTTGGCGTCGAACTCCTGTTCCTCTTTCTTCTCTTTCCTGCTTTTTAAGGCTATTTGAATAGTACAGGTCCCACACAAACTCAATCCAAATCCTTTTACATTTCAGTTGTTGTATGAGGTGTTGAATTTTCGGCTTTAAGTCATGTGCAAAGTATTCTGTGAAGGTAGTTGCGTTTTTGGGTTGGTTCATTTGCACAAGTGCTGCTCCATCAAATATCGATCTGAGAAGGCATATGCCCAGGCTCTGCTAACGCTTCCAATTTCTCGGCCAAATCAGATTTCAGAGTCCTCCATTGACTGACAACGAAGGTGGACAAATTTGGTTTTCGTACCGCAGCGCGTTTACCGCGCATATTCAAACTCAAATATTTCTTGAACCATTGAAGGTATTGGTGTGCAGTTTTTTTTATATAATTTGGTATTAACCGAGCACTAAAGCCATTTGTTAAACATGAAGTTGTTGCATACATTTTTTTTATGAAATCAGGTAAAAACTACTAATTGACTAAGAAAAAAAAACTTGAGATGCCGGTTTTTGTCGGAAATATTAAATATATGTTTTTTCTGTATTTTTTTTAAAGTAATGTATATAATTAGCTTTCATTTGAAATATTAAACATTTAAATCGGTTCATTGGTTTAGCTTATATGTTTTTTTTAAATATTTTTTAAAGAAGTGGCGCCATCTCTGTTCCTAAGGGGTGAAACTGCCGCTGCTGCGGGTCAAATCGCTCAGTTTGGTCCCTACTATCACTGTGCAAAGCGGCTTGCTTTTATCATTAAGTGCAGCATCCGGGCAAAAAATGACCTTAGCAAGTATGACTATACCGGACAGTAATCCCGGTAGTACAGTCGCCATCAATGCTCAAAAATACCTGAACAGTTGAGCACGCCTTCTACGTCATAGAGGCCTGCTCAGATGTTTGATTTATCTGTTGTCGACTGTGTCACGTACTGATTAATATGTAAAAGTTAGTCGGGAACTGAAGAACAAAAGAGTACATCAAATGATACCAAGGCAAGTGAATTTCGGCCATAATTATGAGTTTTATTCGGTATGAATTTCGGCCAAACAATAGATGAAGGGTCCACGGAAAAACATGTCCAGTGCTTACAAAAATCAGGGCAAATTCACACCTTATTCTGTTTAAAGTAAGGTGGTTTTTCCTTCTGTAATTTGAATTGACTAAACATGTTCTTTCCGTGGACCCTTCGGATATAACAAGGTTAACAATGGGCGAAGAATAGTATTCATATCTATCGAGCAAGAGAAGTTTCTTTCTGACAAATTAGAGAAGCTACGTTCGCTAAAGAAATATTTATGGTAATTAACACTACTAAATATGACAAGTGTATTGTGTGTGTGTTGATAATAAAATACCATGATGTCGTGTTTCTGTAAAACCACGTTGTTGTTTTAATTTTTTTATCTTGTTGTTTTTGATGTGAATGTTGTACTGAATTTACTTTTTTTTTAAATTTTAGAGACACTTGTCTAGTACCACGCATCCTATAGTTCCTTTTAAAATTATATGTCAAAAACTACGTTACTTGTCGGCAGAGGGCCGTATCTATGTATAAAAATCCCAACAATGACCTGGTCCTTCATATCACAAATCTCCTTAAGCTAATAGAAACATCTGATTTCTTAACATAATTACCCTACCGGCCTACCTCGGCTTCGATTCCCGAGTTTATCATAAATATTTGTTTCTTTTCCATACCAGGCTATTTTATACGTATTTTAGTGTCTCAATCTGTAATTATATCGTCGCTTACTACCCATAAGCCCCAATTGAGCGAACCGTGAGTTTCCCTCATCGTAAGTTAACTAAGATCACATATCATCATTATAATATTATCTTTACAGGAACAATACAACCAGATTGGGCGGTAACGTCGTCATCCAACCCACCAGCGTTGTTCACCGTCACTGCAGTCAAGGACGAGCCTCCTAGTGACTCGGACGAACCCAGAGGTGAGATTCGGCCTCAGGCCTTATCGGCTCCAGGCCTCGTCGCTATTAGGCCTTGACAGCCTTAGGGATCACACTAAGACGGGCAGAGTCCAATTTTTTTTTAGTATAAGATAGACATATTATCATAAGGGAAAACGGAGGCGTTAGAAAAACAGATCGGACCTGGCCCATTCTAGTGTCTTGCTTTAATTGTAGCCGCCAAGCGAATTGAAATTTACAGTGTCAGTATTTATCTTCGCAATGAGATATAGTAATTATTTGCAGCGGAGATACATTTCTAAATTCTAAGTTCATTTAAGGTGTGGCCACCAAGAGTTCTTCTCGTTTAGAAACAAAAGCAGTACAAAGATGTACCTTACCTTACTAATCTAACAATGAATGGGATTGTTCTATTCAATGATGAACTTTTGCTGGCCAGATACGATAATGGCTACTGGAGGATTAAGCGTTGTGCGTCTCTTAGGCCTCGTAGAAATAGTTCACATTTATCCATCGGCCTCGTAGCTGCCAAGCGAATGATTGCTTATAGTAGACTTTTATGAGCCTTAGAATTAGTGGAGCTATTGACCTCTCGCTGTCGTATGCTTATTATTATTAGGTAGTACTAGTTCAGTATAGGAAACATCGATTTTGTTTCCATAATAATATTAGTCGTATAAATAACTCTTCTGGGATCTTATACTTAACGATATGCTATAAAAAGGCGATGTAACGCAGTTAAACCTATACGGTACGGTAATTTCATAAAGGTATCCGTTTACCACTGTTGCGCCGAACATTTAATGGAATATTACCTATCAGTTTCCAAGTAATTTTATATGGTCGAATCATCCCACTTTCATTATTTATTTTTCCCACAATTTAGGGCACCATAGGGTTTCAATTTATATTATAAATATTTTCTCACTCAGTTTTTATTGTAGCAAACAAACGAGCCTAAAGCCCTTCAAACCCGTACGATAAGTAAAAAATGTTCACCAGGTTCGATATCCCGGAAAAGCAGTTGGGGAAA
Organism: Thaumatotibia leucotreta; assembly: GCA_025490895.1. Classification (NCBI taxonomy): domain Eukaryota; kingdom Metazoa; phylum Arthropoda; class Insecta; order Lepidoptera; family Tortricidae; genus Thaumatotibia; species Thaumatotibia leucotreta. The sequence goes on along the minus strand of JALPQI010006604.1, from coordinate 8,204 downwards.
AAAAGACTGGACGCTCTCAGCGTCGCCGCCCCGGCCTGCACTGTTTGCGAGTGTGAAGGAGGAGCCCAGCGACTCGGACGAAGCCAAAGGTAGGCCTCGACCTTAGGCCTCGAGCCGTTATTATAGGGACAATGCGTCTTGTAGGGCCTGCCAACTTGTAGATTAAATTGTAAGTGTCTCGGTCTTTGATGTTGAATGTTCTATTAATTGTGTGGCTTAAATTAAACGACTTTGGTATTTCGCGTCGCCATTTTGGATTTACAAATCTTGAACGCAATGACTAGCTACTAAGGTTGTGATGATCTTGTGACATTACATTATAGTACGATTTTTTTTTTTACAATTTGAACCGTGAAGTTGTCTTGTGTATTTGTTTTTACTTCTACCCGCCAAAGATTAGTTATAATTTGAAGTAGCGCGGTATGTCACCCAAATTATAATAAATAATACTAGAAGTGGATTACTTAGACAGGGATAGACTAAAAATCTAAAGATGATATATCATATACGATTCCCTGAATTGCAGGAATATTATAGGCCTCCATCTCAAACGTTAGATGTGATGTCACTACGATAAGTGTACGATGTTCAGTAACAGGTCCGGTCCGGAAAACCGGATGGGCAGATTGGACATCACCGTCGACAAATCGGCCGGCGCTCTTCACAGCACCTGCTGCGAAGGAAGAGCCAATCAGCGATTCGGACGAGCCTAGAGGTAGGTTAGGTTTTAGGCCTCGGGCCTTGGGCCTTAGGCCTCGATGGTCGTGTAATTTTCCTTGTGCTACGTTGAACTATTCTTACTTGATTGCGTTAGTTGATGTTGTCCCCCGTCTACATTTGGTGTTGCTTTGATGTTTTCTGTTTTGATTGTTCTTAATTAACAATTCATTTGTGTTCAGCAATATTAGTGCTTGATTTTTATTGATGTAATTCTGCTGCTGTGATGGTATTTTTATAATTCTAATTTTTATTAATTTGCTTTTTTATATATCCTACCAGAGCAGCCTAAACTAAAATAGAAGACTAAGTTGATTTCGCTTTATTTATATTTCTCGTAAAAAGAGTTAAACCATTATTAACAAAGATTCGTGAATGTTTCTTCCAATGTTTTATACAATATCCCTATAGATTCGTTTGTGTGGGTTTGTTTCTTTTTTTTGTTAATCTTCTCTTGATTTATATATGCAGGATCTTCATTTAAACGAATTGGCTATACCAACTTAAAAATACCTATTCAGCTTAGTTGTTAAGGCGATGTTCCTTAGGCCTCTCAGTCTTGACAAAAATTATTAATCATTTGAATTACATTTATGCTTTAGACAGTAATTTCATCATCAGATTATGATTGTCCACTGCTGGACGTAGGCCTCTCCTATTAACTATGCGTTTAAACGCTGTAAATGCCCATAATCGCCACGCTGGGCAAGCGGATTGGCGATCGCAGTAATGTGTGCACCATGATGACGCTGCTATCCATCGTCAATCTTTTATTAAATAATGGCCAGTCACACTTCAATCCCTTAGTCGACCGACTCTTACTTCACCCGCAGGAGGAGTTGGGGTGGTGACAAATGTATTCTTCCTGCCGTCACCACATGGCTAGCAGTATTTATTTTAGACAGTAATTTATTTTTGTCTAATATGACCTAGTGCATCAACCGAAGAACCTACGTCAAGTCGGCTTCGCGGGTGATTCCCAAACCACTCCGCCCCCCATCTTAAGTCGGTATACTGGATTAATTGAAACTGTGGCAACATCTATCTGCAATAAATTATCAAATTGGTTAATCTAATTTTAGACTTTAGTTAGTTTAGTGCTAACTCAAAAAGACGCATCTCTCATAGTTGTTCTATGGGGGATGCGTCCTTTTTAGTTAGCGCGACAGAATACTAGGTACTCAATAATTTTCTAATGAATAAAGCTCTGCTATAATTACTACCCGAGCGAACCTGATTTCCTAATTCAATACTGTACTTAATATCAAAATATGCCAAAAGCCAATTTGCTAGGCAATTGAAGACTTAATAACCTTTGCAACACCGTTCATTCGAACAGTGCCTGGAATGCCTAGATTGCTGAATTTATGGAAATGCTGATCCTCAAATAGCCAAATAGCTTAAATTTGTTTACGCCAATCCAAATTATCGTCATGAAGGGAATTGGGCGTAATAATTCAGTTTAATATGAATATGTTCCTGAATTTGTGGCATTTAACGTTGATTGGTTTAAGGGTTTACGATTTTCAATGGTATTTTAATAGAAGGACTTATTCACTTTGAGGGCCGATTTAAAAAAAAACGCAATTAAAGCCTTAATCAAAATAAATTGTGTTACGAAAGTTAGTTATACTAATTAGGCGGCCAACCTACAGTAACATTGTACAAATTCAAAGGCGCTCTGAATCAATATTAACCCTAAACGGTCAATAATATTGAACAATTTTCAATATGGCGAAATATAATTGATATTTTAAAAGACGCCTTATAGTGTGTACTCTTCGCAACAACATTTGGTATTAGAAAAAGGCGTCTTTAAAAAAAATAGGCGCGTGTTCTTAATCGCTTATAGAAAATATTGATTTGGCGCCTTTTTGCACTGCCAAAAGTCGTTACACAAATGTGTTTTTATTAAAAACCTTTAACTATATACAGTCAAAGACAACATAAGGTGTACACAAAAATACTCAAAAATATATATCTCAATAATGCACTATAATTCTTTGTAATAAGAATATCGTAAAATATTTATGAGCGGATTCTTTCGATACTTATTTTTGCACTTGACTGTGCATTTTTTTGCAATCGGCCTTTAAACAACGTTTAATATTGTCCTGACGGTAAACGTGTAACTTTACACTCCTGACAGACCCACTCAGGCCTAGTTGCGACCTCGTCGGTATATAGGTTTAGGTATATGTGGACCATTCTTCAAGATTGATGATGGGCAGCAGCGTCATCATAGTGGACACATTACTGCGATCGCCAATCCGCTTGCCCAGCGTGGCGATTATGGGCATTTACCTCCTAATGCATCTATACGCATAGTTAAAAGGAGAGGCCTACGTCCAGCAGTGGACTAACATAGGCTGATGAGAGAGAGATATGTGGACCCATCCCATGTAGACAAGATCTTACAACCATCATCCATTGAAATTATAGTGATCATTATATAAATCAGCCTTTTCACTATGTTCTGATAGTAAGAATACATTCGTCACCACCCCATTTCTTCCCGGGGAAAGAGTCGACTAAGGGATCGAAGTGTCATTCATTAACATAAGATGAGTGGACACACTACTACGTCTGCTAAAAAGCTTGCCCAGCGTGGCGGTTATATGAAGGGTCCACGGAAAAAACATGTCTAGTGCATAAAAAATCAGGGCAAATTCACACCTTATTCTGTTAAAAGTAAGGCGGTTTTTCCTGCTGTAATTTGAATTGACTAGATGACTGTTCTTTCCGTGGACCCTTCATAATTGAATTATCTTCTAACGCGTAAGATTGTTGGACAGGTTTATGCCCAAAGCCCAAATTGCCCAACAGTTGACTCAGGGGTGATGAATTGACTATGATGATGATGTTGGGTTATAAAAATAAATACTATTATGTACCACCCGTGGTGGCAGGCAGACTGGCCAGAAAATGCATCAATACCCGGCGTGTGTTTTGCGATCTACCCGCAATTGGTCTGATTATTCTCTTCTAGGCTAGAGTTGTCACTAGGTACGTACACAACATCCAATGTCTTGAAAATGGTGGTTTCACCACGCTTACATTGTAAATCAAGGATGTGACATCACACTCGAAGCGTCAAGATAATATTTAAAGTCCCGTTTGGCGTTACAATACTATGCAATCAGTGGCTAGATAGTTTTGCGGTAAGTTTAGTCTAAATCCATAAAGCACAGTTATCCGGTTACAATCGGAAACTTTACACTAGAATTTATAGACGACTATATATACCGAGGACAAACTATCTAGTTAGGTAGGTCAAACTTCAAGAAAGAGGTCAGTCGTCGAATCCGACTCGGTTGGGCAGCGTTCGGGAAGCTACGACACATCTTTTCGTCCAATATTCCGCAGTGCTTAAAGACGAAAGTCTTCGACCAATGTTGCCAGTGATGACACTGATGACATACGGTACTGAAACGTGGTCTCGTGTATGATGATGATGATGATCTACATGGCAAATTGTCAATCAAGTGTTTGGATAGGAATAAGGTCGTATGTGCTAATTACAATGCGCTTAACTATAGATGTATATATCATAGTGATAGTTCATAATAGAAATCCTATAATTACGTTGCTAAGCGATGGAGCAATATCATTATTATAGCTTGCGCCTATTTAAGTGAATTTGGATGCTATTCGACTTGCTTTGCTGCTTGTGATGACATGCAGAGGGTAAAAATTATGTGAAATACAGGCCTAGATGTGCATCATTAACAACATTAATATGAATATTATGAATACATTGTAAATCGTAAATTGTTTCAAAAAATATATGCGTTACCTAATTTGATAATTATAATGTAAATCATAATTATGCTCATTGATTATTTACGTATTTTTTGAAAGAAATTGTTACTTTTTTTAATTATTCCTATAAAGTAAGCGGTGACACACTACGGGGTGAAATTTAAATCGTGAATCGTAATTTGTTTTTCTAGCTCTATAAACAACTAACAATTAAATGCCCCACAAGTTACTTAAAAATTGACATTTTATTTTTTTGTATTTTTTGGGGCTTGTGTTTTTGCATTTTTTGGCTTTAGAATATCAAAAAGGATTATTAAGTCAAATTAATTGAATAATTTAAATTACCTCTTCAAATAGTAGTAATTAATAACGCCCATTTTGTCATTTCGTTTAAAATTTCATCATCATATTCATTAAATTTGACGTCTTAAATAGCTTAAATCGTCATAATTTCTTAGAAACACCTTAAAAATTAAAAAAAAAACATGACTATTTCTAAGTAAGGGCTTGTCCATTAATCACGGGCTCCAATGCTGTTCAGCAGATTCGAGAGCAACAAAAAATTACACGTGATTTGCCCGATGACCCCCCCCCCCCTCCCCTATACAGTATGACGTGATTAATGGACAAGCCCTAACTTGTGTGACATCCAATTGTTAGTTATTCATAGAGTTAGAAAAACATTGCGATTCACGATTTAAATATCACCCTGTATTATGTACAATACGAGAATATAAAACTTGTTTGTATGAGAACCATTACACACCTAATCTGTGCCTATAGGATTAAGTAAAGTTTACCCTTTATTGTAAGCACTGAAAATAATGTTCACATGTCCATGGTAGGCATATCATGAGTGAACATTGAAACGTGTCGAATATGTCCTGTTTAATAACTATATCGATCGACATTCATGATGAATTGATGACATTCATAATTATGTGCCACAATATTGTGGTGGATAATTAAGCGTAGTAATTAATCGAACTAAATCCCCAATCTGCATTGGACTTGCGTATAATTAAAGCATACAGGATGGAATCTATATACAGTCGCCATCAGCGGCCTGGGGGTTACAATGACGTACTAATGCGATTCAGTTTATTAGATCGATACCATATATTAGTGACTACCTAAAATGCTTAAATTTACTACAGGGTAAATCCTAAAGACTGTAACAACAGTTGTATGTTCTCATGTTAATAGGGCTGATGACTGTAGTTATAACAAATTATTTAACATTATGCAAGACATAATACACGAAGAAATTATTACTAAGACGTAGATTGCAGTAATTTTTGTACAGAACTTCAATTTAATAAATTGAAAAGAACTTAAAGGAGTAGGTCATTTGGCAGTACCCAAACGTGACGTCACTTTTGTGTATTTCATATAAAATTTTATAGTGGTGATCGTTTTGACAGTTCGAAAAAAGATGCTGATTTGACTTGCCAGTCATCATACCTATTAAGACGATTTAAGCGTCCACTTATACCTAGGGTATACATACCTATAGGGCTAGGCTAGACATGAAGAGTTGACTTTGAATGATTAATTTAAAACACACACAAAAGAATTGCTAACTTGTTACACTCTTGTCGATTTACTCTGTAGTACATTATTTCTTAATGCCCTTCAGTTTACAAGAGACTTGCTCGTATATGTGTCACCTCAACACTGTTAAAGTAACTACACTAAAACTATACTAAGTGTAATGCCGCGGCCACGACATTGGTCTAAGGCGACCGGCTAGCGGAAAACCATACGTGCGAGAGCCATACCCATATCGGCAACCCGCTTCAACCCATGGATTCGCTCGCCGCTGGTCGCCTTAGACCAATATCGTGGCCAGGACATAAGGAATGAGTGGCGAGCGTCGGGCGGCGCGTTGAGGTGCATTTAAACCAAAAGAGCATTCGCTGTTCTAACCGCCCACTCTACGAAATTCGATCGGTACACAAAACGTGATTGGTTGATTTCGTAGAACGGGCGCTAGAACAGCGAATTCTCTTTTGGTTTAAACGCACCTTTGGGCGAGCGTCTGAGCGTATTGAGCGGCACTCAGGCCACGCGTATTAGTTTTCATCTGTGCGTAGCGTAATGCTTTAATCTCAAGACACACTAGTCCCAAAATACCCTATTTTATAGCCTATCTACCTCATCTCAGTGTGATTGATTTCACAATAATATAATAATATCCTATTTTGGTGCTTTTGAGAATGCGTTTTTAGGGTTCCGTAGTCAACGAGGAACCCTTATAGTTTCGCCATGTCCGTCTGTCTGGCTGTCTACGGATAATCTCAGAGACTGTTTACACTAGAAAGCTGTAATTTGGTACCAGTATGTAAAAAGCCATAAAAAACGGGAAGAAATGTTTTCAGGGCCCATACACGTAAATAAAAGTGGGGGATGATTTTTTAAAGTATGATATATCGTTGTATAGGTATTTAAAAAATATGGGTTTGCTATAGTGTTTTAAGGGCCTAGGTTCTTATGAGAAGCTTTCGAAATTAGAGTGTATTGACTAGTAGTGCATTTTGGTATTAGGGCATTCGCCACCGGAAGGGTTTTCATTTGTTTAACATGGCCGCCCGCCGCACGCCCCGCTGCCCGCTCCGCTCGAGCGTTTACTCAGGCCTTAGACTAAAGGTGTGTTCACACGTTCCAGAGCCGAGCCCGCCGCGCCGGCATACACCGAGACACCACTCGCACGCCGACCCCCGCCGTCGCGTGCATCGCTGCGAATTCCCCGCCTGCGATAAAGTGTACACGAAAAGCTCGCATTTGAAGGCGCACAAACGAACGCACACAGGTGAGAACCGACTTTAGTCAAGTGTTTCCGAGTAAAAGTAAAAAAGCATACAGGTGAAAGCCGAGTGTTTCCGAATCGCACAGTACAACAGTGTGAATGCCCTGCCTGTGATAAGTAGTACACGATAAACTCGCATTTAGAGGCGCACAAAACAAACCCACACGGGAGAGAACCGAGTTTACCTGAGCGGCCCAGAGACACGTACTAAACACCACTGCGAATGCCCTGCCTGAGATAAGTAGTACACGAAAAGCTCACATTTAAAGGCGCACAAACGAACATTCACAGGTAAGAGCTGAGTGTTACTGAAAAGAACGACTTCGAGGCACTACACGCACTGTACAACACTGCGAATGCTCTGCCTATGACAGTACACAAAGAGTTCGGACACACACAGGTGAGAACCGAGTTTAGCCGAGCGGTCTCAAAACACCACAAACAGTACAGCCTTGCAAATTACTCGCCCGCATTTGATTGTTTTTTTTTTTATAGAATTTATAAAGATTCATGCATATAAGCTCACAAACAACCTATAATATGTATTTATTATATACAAACATACTAAAAATTCAATATTTTTTGTGAATTAGTTTCACTGAAAGCTCAATCATTTGACATTCCAGGTGAGAAACCCTACAAGTGTTCATGGGACGGTTGTGAATGGCGCTTCGCGCGCTCCGACGAGCTAACCAGACACTACCGCAAACACACGGGCGCAAAACCGTTCCGGTGCCGCCACTGCGACCGCTGCTTCAGCCGCTCGGACCATCTCGCTCTTCACGCCAAGCGCCACGCGTAGCCAAACACAAAAGGTTGGCCAAGTCTCGAGCGTCCGCGTTGTGATTAAGGAATTGACTGCGGGCCGAACCAAAGATTGCTACGCTGTTAGTCAAACTCAGATTATGCTTTAAAA